>JAAGKR010000744.1:54350-167230 GCA_011419295.1 Clarias macrocephalus | reverse complement strand
TTTTTTTTTTTTTTTTTAGCTTTATTGCAAGCTAAATTTCCCATGAGAAGAATAAAAAACATAACTGAACCAAACAATCTCACCACTGAACATTCAAACCACAGCTCAGTCTAGAATATGAGTAACTTGTTTTAGCACATCTACTGATGTACCTTGTCTGATTGCTTTGTTCCCAGTCTATGTACTATCATGTAGATTAAAAGTTTCTGCAATTGTGAGTGCACAATATCGGATCGTAGACTATAACTATGGCACAACTCCACAAGTTCTGTTTCGAATGGTCAGAAAGAACCAGTGCTCTGATTGGTTAGAATAGGCTCGAATGAGCTCACTTCCACCTGTGACTGGCTAGTGTTGCTGTGATTGACAGTTAGAGTACGCCACCCCTCCCTCTTAGACTCCTGGCCTAGGATGGCTGTGGCCTTGATGGGATTTAATCTGCCAAATGCCACAAACACTTTTCTTTTGTAGCACTTGTTAGCCTGTTTGATGCCAAATCAAACCAATTATGATGTGCTCACTCTGTTCAACAATCTTGCCCATCTTCTAGCTAGTTAATTCTGCCCACTTGTATCATTCGCCTTTGATAGACAGATGCTTGAAATTATTTTCTGTCTCACTGGATAAAAACCTCTGCCAAATGAATAAAAGTAGATTGTGCCAAGAGATGAGACTGAAGCTCTGCTTTGCTATCTATATAAATAAAAGGAAGGTTTTGTCCGCACATTGGCCAGGACTCGCTCCTCCGATGATATATTTATGTCTTATACGTTTGAGTACCGGAAACTATTTCTGCCAGAAATTTTTCTGTCTGTATGCACGTATGTCTGTATGTATGTATGTCTGTCCACCCAGAATTTGTCACAGCATCACGCAAAACTGGCTGGACTGAATTTAATGAAACTTTGGCAGTACTTAGATATCTACCTGAAGTTAAACCTGCGCCATAAGTGGAATCAAAATGGTGAGTAAAAGCGATGTTATGAACAGTTACACGCCAGATTTTTTTTTTTTAAGATAATTTACTTTAAAATAAACTAATAACATGGTTAGCACTGTCACCTTGCACCTCCAGGTTCGATTCCCGTCTCTGTGTGCATGGAGTTTGGGTGGTTGGTGGGTTTCCTCCCACTACTCCGATTTCCTCCCACAGTCCAAAGACATGTACGTTAGGTTAATTGGTGTTCCCAAATTGCCCGTAGTGTGTGAATGAATGTGTGTGCCCTAAGTCTTCTGGGATAGGCTCCAGGCCCCCCGTGACCCTGAATACAGGATTAAGCGATATAGATGATGAGTGATCATAAGCTACTAATAAGCTACCTGCTCAATTTAAACAAAGACCTGCACCAATGGATATAGAAAAACTAAACTGAATATTTTTACTGGGATTAGTTCATATTTTCCCTAATGAAATAACAGCCCTAACATCTACCTGAAATAACATCTACTTTTTTGTTCGATTTCTCTTCCTTGATTCACTCTGTATCATACAGTAAATACAAAAGAGTCTCAACACATACTGCATACATTCACCCAAGCTGTGTAGCCATAATACTGTATTTTATGAGTATAGACCGAGAGGCTGTTAAAGATTTGACGAAGACACGAGCTTGACCCTACTGTTGGGCACACAGGCACAAATACATCCAGTCATTGAAGAACTAAAGCAACCTAGCGGGAGAAATTATTAATCTTCTACCCTATTCACCTCATCTCTCTGGTCGTTATCAGCCAGACACGGCGCCCTCTGTGTCTAATTAATATGACTTAAACACACACCGTTGATGAAACAACATCAATCCCACAAGCGTTGTCCTTTATCCCCTTTCCCCTGTGTGTCTACTAGTCTTTTTCAATCATCCAGTCTGAATTTCAGTTTCTTTGTGATTTACTCTTCCTGTCGCTCCCGGTGTTGCTCTGAAATCACACACTATAATATATTTACTGACTACTATAAGGGGCGAAAATAGGACCGTATTTTTTTCCGACAATGCAACAGGCACAAAAATGGGGCATTTGATAAGGGCGTTCCATATATTTTTGCTGATCTTCACGATGCCACCGATGCAGGTGGTAACCTGGTATAGAGTGCTGCAATTGAACAATGGATGGAGTCAAGGCGATATGCAAATGAATCGCTTCCATTAAGAAGAGAGGGTACAACATACAGTAGTGACATTTTCATAATGATATACAATTAGGTTTGCCTTGATCCGAAGATTTGCATTAATTACCTTTTTTTCAACGTGAAAATCAGCCATTTTAAGAAATATTCAAAGTTCTTAAACTGTGTGACGGGCGGCACAGTGGCTTAGTGGTTAGCACCGTCACCTTGCACCTCCAGGGTCTGGGTTCGATTCCCGCCTCTGTGCATGTAGAGTTTGTGTGTTCTACCTGGGTTTGGTAGTTTTTTTGTCCGGGTACTCCTCCCAAATTACCCATCTGTGCCTTGCGATTGATTGGCACCCTGTCCAGGATGTACCCCGCCTTGTGCCCTAGGTTTCCTGGGATTGACTCAAAGCCCCCTGCAAATCTCTATACAGGATAAAGCAGTATAGACGATGAGTGAGTGAACATACAGTATGATCTGTTCTTAAAAATAAAAATCTTGGTGTGTGGATTGCCATAATTCTGAGCAAGTTTAACAAAGAAAATTGGCAGCCAAATGTTTTACAAAGTAAATAACAACTGATCGATTGATGATTTCTGTACAAAAGTTTTGAGCCACCCCAGATTTCTTTATGTATTATTTCCAAAGAGCCAAACTTTCTTACATTTTTTAATGTAATCTTGCAAAAAAGTTCTCCAGGCTTCCTGAAGGGCTTTTCTGGCTATCATTTCTTGGCTCTCATTTTCAGTCCGGTCGCTGTACCTGAGCAGTTTCCGAGCAATGTTTCTGTTTGTTAAGCCGCACAGTGACCTACAGTATGAATCATTCAAGAGTGTCCGAAAATCATCTGGCTTAAGGCATGAACCAGTCAGAAACAGGTACAGATGATGACAGATCAGTCGTTGATTGGAACACTGGTGATGCTGAGCGGTTGGAACAGACGCGAGGGGAAATGAGGCTGCTGCTGCGGTTCTAACATAAACAAACTATTGTTTTTATTGTATTTTCAGGCACTTTGTAGCCTAAAACATTTGCTCCCATTTTTTTTCTCTTTAATCTCCATAATTCTAATTGTATTTCATTTCATATGAAAATGAAACGTGCACATTATTATCCTCTGAAAAATCCCTCTTTCTCCATCCCAGACTTTACAATATGGTTCTACTGTATATCAGACACACTGTCTGCACTTTGTTTGCCATGGATTTGTTTTTCCAAAATGTATAAGATTAAATTCAATTTCCCCACCATCACTATCACACATGGCACCTTTTTGACCCCCCCCCCCCCCCCCCAAAAAAAAGCAGTTTTTTGTTTGTTTTATATATAGCCTGATTTTGCATAAAAACTGTGACTCTGGCAACCCTCCATTCACCCTCATGAGGTCTGCCTTACAGCAAAAGAGTAATTGACGTTCAAAATGCGTCTGGCAAATAAACCCGTATAAATGTACAAACCGTCAGATCTTAGTTACTGAACTTGATCTGGGTGTCCTGGAGGTATTCATATCAGCTCTGCACAAACCCAAGCTATTTTGTCTAATTGGCTTCCTTTCTTTGACACAGGAGGAACGGCTCATTAGTGGAACCTGGAGGTTTTGTGCAGGTTTGTAACAAATACCCGCCGACACTCTGGCCATCGGTAAACCCCGCAGAATCCCCATAATTCCACACATATGGACCTCTGTGGTAAGATCAATTTAGTGCTGGTTGTTATTAGGCAGGATGAAAAAGACAGGAGAAAAGTCGACGTACCGAATCAGGTTTTTGCGCAACCTCCTTGGACGCCGAATGTCTGGCAACAGCGAACGTGATTAAGCCTAAGTGTCTGCATTTCCGGGGAAAGAATCAGACTTATATACAGATACATAGCCCTGAGAACCTGCACTAAGAGTCCTATGATTTGTAATTTCTCGAAGCCTGTGCCCAGCTTGCGATTGCAATTCATTCAGCTTTGTTTATTGAATATATGACAGCTGCTGAAAGGCACAACTATTGATATTTTTAGCGCACTTAGTGCATTCTGACATAGATAAAAAAGGCCCCTCATTTTTGCAAAGATGCATTATGATATTGAATTTTTCTCCATTACAGCATGCTCTTTTGTCACGCTAATGCCTTCGAGCTAAAGCCTCTATGTAGATGCATTAAACCCTCACGATCACAAAAGCGTCTTGGCCGGCGTTCATTCAGACAGAGATCAGAAAAAAAGGATGCGCTTCTCAGACAGACGTCGAAAAACTTTAATCTTTTCAAATGTTGTCCTTCTTTTCACTCCTTCATCACATGTGTCTTTTCAGCAGCTAAACTGAAAGGAGTCGGGGGGAGATATGAAAGCGGAAATGCAGAAGAAACAAGAGGCATCTTACAGCCTGCAGAGTTCTAGCCTGAGGGCGAAAGATGGTGCTGTGGATGTGTTCCTGAGTGTGTGTGTGTGTGTGTGTGTGTGTGTGTGTGTGTGTGTGTGTGTGTGTGTGTGTGTGTGTGTGTGTGTGTGTGTGTTTGTGCACATGTGCGTGTGTGAATGCCTTTCTGCCTCAGTAAGCATGACTGTGAGGAAGAGGGTGGAGACGACTTGGCCTTTTCCAGTTTTCTTCCCAGACAAACCTTCACCTTCACAATACAGTATACAGCGATTCGCCAAGGATGAGCATTCAGTAGGGCATAATATTCATACGAACAGATTCCCGTAAGGGCATCCATATTCAAAGATTCAATGCCAAAATATTTAATCACAAATGCACCAGCGGACACGCTCGCGCTTGCTAGACAAACTAATTTGCCTTTGAGAATCTTTGATTAAAATTAGAGCAGGTAAATGCCTTGGGGGCCAGAGTAGTTACTGTGAATAAAGAATCAAATTAATCAAATGCCTGACTAAATAACATGCTCGCATCCTTCTTTCCTTTCTCTCTCGTGTTCTCTCTTGGCATGATTTTCGCTCTTGCTCGGTATTCCTGAACCGCGAGAGGCGTGTGCTCTGGTGCGAAGTCACCCCTGTGCATCGCTACGCTCCCTGTGTGATGCCTATTCCACTCCCCCTGGCAACAGTTACTGCTGCGATAAGGGACCTAGACAGGGAGACGGAGACGGGGAAAAAGAGGGAGAGACGGGAAGGCAATCATGAGAGTGTGTTATCACCTGTGGTGTGCTAAAATAATACATACTGTTTGTTCTCATTTCCAACCCATAAATCCTTGAGGAACTTTACTACCTTGGGCTCGTATTCTGAAGGCTACTAGCAAACCCTGCTGAACTGTGAATACGGAGCTTAAGCTGGGACGGTAAACAAGATCCCGGCAATCTTTGCGGCTTACGGAGAGACCAAGGTGCATAAAAATAAACTATTGATCTTTTGCATGAATCCCATTTCACACCCAGAATAGCTTTGTCGGAGTGCTTCAACAACTGGTGTCTTTTGTTGGGAAAAGTGGAATTTAAACTCCCGACCAATCAGATTGCAAGTTGGAGGGCAAGTGAGGAGCGAAAAAATGGCCAGTAAAAATAAGTACCACCAATTCCTATTCTTTACCGTAATGTGACACAGATCAGTTTTTTAGGGTCTGTCTGAACGCATAAATCAGATTTTTTTATAAATCAGATCTGAGTCACTTTTGTATGTGGTCCTAGATATATGCACTTCGAACGTGAATGAAAAGAAGCAGATCTGAACAATTTTTTTTTTTTTTTTGCCTCTGCTCATAATGTCAGTCAGCTTCGGCAGCGTGAAGATTTCACAGCAGTGCTACTGTAGCAACATCTGCCTGAAACAGCTAACGCATGGAGACTGGATTTCTTCTTTCTTCTGACCTCAACAAACAGGGACGAGTAACTAAACCCCAAACATATTTTTGCTGAAATAGAATGCATTGTTGATGTGTCGATGTTCACACAAATGCCCTTTCAGATTCCAGATGCGTCTTGCGGGGGTACACCCTGGACAGGGTGCCAATCCATCGCAGGGCACACACACATTCACACACTACAGCCAGTTTGGGAATGCCAATGAACCCAGAGGAAACGCACCAATAACATGCAACCTCCATGCACACAGAGACGGGAATCGAACCCGGACCCTGGAAGTGCAAGGCGATAGTGCTAACCACTACACTACTGTGCCGCCACATGCTAATCTGATCAGAAAACATGGCTTGTAATGTCAATATAGCCTTAGTCACGAAGAAATGTCTTGGGTTTTAAGAGCAGCCAATTAGCACTTTATTTTACCCTTATGTATCTGAAACTAGAAACTCTACTTTGATCAAGAACCTCTTTCCAAGTTCCTATCAGTATAATATCACCCATGAAATTACAAGACGTTCTGTTGAGGTTGTGGCAGAAAGCTAATATCTAGTCCGACAAATTACTTTTACAGTTTAATTACAGTAAGTTTGTGTGACCAGTGGCAGTTGTGATGAGGAACGTTACATAAAACATCATAAAAATAGAGACCGTTTTTGATTGCTGATGCTGTTGTCCATATTGTTGTAAATTAGGCACTGTTCTGCAACCATCCATCCATCTAGGAACCTCTGTAGTCCACCTAGGGAACGTGGAGGCCGGTGGTGACCTGTCACAGCCAGTGATGAGCCTGTGCCTGTGCCTAAATCTAAAGCTCACTAGGTAGGCGACCTTCCCTTCTGCAGGTGTGCTAGATTGGGCACGGCTGGTACTGTAGAAGATCATTGTAAATGGATCTCAGGCTTTCTCCGCATTATAGGAGACCTGGGCAGGGCCAGTTGGCCAAAACAGCAAGGAAAAAATGCTTTAAGGAGTACGCCAGCCTCGTGCCACATGCACTGTTTCCGGCCCCGCACATGCACACGTTCATTACTTTCCTCCCCTTTCTTTCCCACCCCTTTTCGTGTCTGTGGTGCCACCCGAGTTACATGAGCATTGTATTTATTCCCATTTTTACGTTCGTGGTAGGACCTCCGGTCAACATTTACACACGCATTCACGCACTATGGGCAACTTGGGAGCGCCAATTAGCCTCATCTGTACAGTATGTCTGTGGACTGTGGAAGGAAACCGGAGGAAACCCACCAACCACGGAGAGAGTATGCAAACAGCATGCTCACAGACCCCAAGATGGGGTCGAATCTACATCACTGAGCCACCGTGCCACATAACTTAACATATCATACCAAATGTAGTGGACAAACATCTTGGACAGAATGTTATTGGGAATTTTAGTGGGGAATTGGAGACCACTTTTCAAGATTTTATTCAACAGTAAAAATAACAGTGACAAAATAATGTTCCTCCAAAAAATAAAAGTGAAAAATCCTCCAATGTTCTTAAAGGGGGCAGAGGTCGCTGGGTGGTTAAAGTGTTGGACTGCTGATGAGAAGGTCCCCAGTTTGAGCCCCAGAGCTGCTGCTGTTCAGCACTTGAGCAAGGTTGTTCACCCTCAACTGCTTAAGATACAATTGCACATCAAGCTGGCAACCCAATCCCATGAGAAACTACCACTGACATGACAGTTAGCTCTCCAGGAAGGCACACTTACCCTCTTGTCCTAAAAAAACATAATGATGAAAAATAAGACAAAGTGCAGAAACTAGCCAAAATCATTTTTCCATCCAGATTAAATCTGTATATCTTATATATATCTTCAATTCTTTAAAGCCAGTAATGCGAGAAAATTAATGCAAATTGACTTGGATTTGGAAAAAGGACTTTTAAAAGAAAAAAAAAAAGAGCCATCATGGTTGCTTCACTACAACGTCAAATTGCTGTGCTACAATATTCCTGCTAGTTTTTTTTTTTTTCCAAATAGCACCCATCATACTCGAATAACAATCTATGGGAGATGATGACAAAATGTCAGATCGATTCCACAAGATATAATATTCTTTCAATTCTTCAGGTAACGGTTCAATATTTGAAGACATCACTGGATCTGCTAGGATAAGAAACAACTCGATTTAGTAGCCCGTGACAGATATGTGACCGCCGTCGTTCGGAAACTCGAAAAGCTAAACGTTAATTCGCAGATAATAATGACGAAGGGGGTTCTCATCAGTTGGAATTTTCCAAATATGAATTATTTTCTTTACATGCTCAGCATAAACACGGTGCAGCTACGAGTGGCGCCGCTTTATGGGAGCCGGCGACAGGTAAATGAGTTATTAGCGCTGGAAGATGAAAGGAAGAACTCTTCTTTTCCCCTCCTCTTGTTCTCCGCCCCTCTTTGCTCTGTCTTGTGGTTATTTACTGCCTCGTTTCACTGCTGTTTACAGCATTGATTGGCTCTCTGTTTGTTTTACCTGTCGCGTAGCTCATATATCAACACGAGCCGAGAGAGAGAGAGAGAGAGAGAGAGAGAGGAAGAGAGAGAGAGGAAGAGAGAGAGGAAGAGAGAGAGAGGAAGAGAGAGATTGATCGTGTTGAATGTGAGGAAAGAACGATCCGAAGGAAAGAAGAAGAAGAAGAAGAAGAGCGGATGAGTGAAAGAAGGAGAAAGCCTGGCTGCTCCTTATCTTTAAGCAGTTATCATAAGTTAGCGTCCATACCTCGAGCCTAAAGCAATTATTCCTAAATCTAATACAGACTCTTTTCTTTCTCCTCCACAGCCTCCAAAGCTGAGTGCAATTACTAATCTCACAATCTGTCTTTAAAACTCCCAATCGCATAGCTCATTTTCCCCCTGACTGGCTCTTGGTCCCAGTCCTCCCTTTCCTCATCTCTTTCTATCTCCCGAGCCGAGGAGGAGCAGGCAGAGGAGGATCCAGGAGTTGCCATAGATACGTATGGTTGGAGGTATACTGCATCATCTGGGTGGAATATATTAGAGCGAGCGAGCGAGGGCCTTTGCAGGATGACTCACTGAACCCTTGTGGCTTCGCCCGTAATAAACAGTGTGCTTGTAATGAAACCGCCACACAATAATACATAAGCCGGCATCTTTTCACAGCCTCTCTGTGTCCCTGCTCTCTCTAGCGCTTTATCAGTATGTCTCCCTCTCACTCAGGAAGCCTGTTAACCACGACTGGATTCACAACACGACTCGCTGCATTCATGAAAACACACACCCGCATTCTAAGCAACGGACGCATGAGGCTGCATGTGGTAAAGGTCGAGTTAGCAATTTAAATCGGAATCACTCACGCACAGACCAAAGACGGATGCATTTTTTTTTTTTCCCAGCTCAAGTTTTTTGCATGTTGTTTATGCCGATCCTTAGGCTGATTTTGGACAAACAGCACAAGCTGGACCGAGCTAAACGAGAGCCTGGCGTGGTTGCCTCCCAACGGCACGTGGCTGTGGCTACTTTGGACAGACCTTCTATGTTATTTTGGGACTAGTGTTGTCTAAACGTCTGATCATTTCTTGCTGCACAGTTTCCATTCCCAAGGCGTTTTCAGTTTTACTTTAGATTATGTTCAATATTTGTTGGCACAGTGGCCTTGTACCTACAGGATCGGGTTCGATTCCCGCCTAAGGGTCTGTGTGCATGGAGTTTGGCATGTTCTCCTCATGCTTGGTGAGTTTCCTCCGGGTACTCCAGTTTCCTCCCACAGTCCAAAGACTGTGACTAATTAAGGTTCAAAAATTGCTTGTGAATGTTGACCCGAGGTCCTAACACGGTCATTCAAAATGGGGATAAATACACGCACGGTCCCTAGGTGGACTACGGAGGTTCCTGGATGGATGGATGGATGGATGGATGGATGGATGGATGGATGTTTACTATTTAAGCTCCTTGCTTGATTTCATTTCTTGTCTGGTATCTGTTTTGTGGCTTGTTTAAACTTATGTTATTTATATTTATTTCCAATTGTTTTTGTCCTACCTTATCCATCATTTTCATTTGTTTCAATAAATGTAAAATTTCATATGTGTTTACGCCCATCCCACCCGCGATCCTTAACAGAATGTAAGATGAACTTTTTTTGGTGTATTCCATGGGCTCCCCCTTAATTATTTTCAGGAGCGGCTAAGATTACAGAGTTTGGTCAGTGAAACTACTGGGCAGGCCTCACAATCTGGCGTCAAGCCGGCAACGAAAACGAGCACAGTGGAAAGATAGCTAGCACGAGATCCTACAATGTGCTCTGAATAGAAACTGGCGAGAAAGAGAGCAAAGGTGTCCAGGGTGAGAAGAATCCAGGTACTGCATGGCAACGAAGGGCTGTGGCACGGAGCAGTCTCAAGTGTCCAGCATGAGAAAAATCCCCAAAACAACCAAGGGCTGACAGTACAGAGCACCAACAAACAACGACGTTGTTCAATGGCAAGCTGCTAAGTTACTGTAGTTATATAACTCGACATGCGCCAAGCCACGATCCCAGTGGTTCACTGGTTGCAGAAGCTACATCAGGAAGGGGTTTCTTGCCATCCAGCTTTGCTTCAAACAGATGTGAAGGGAGGGGCTAAGCCAAATCCCATACCAAATCCTTCACCATATGAACTGTGCCCTAAACCACATATGCTTAGCCCTTTACTGTCCTTGTTATATACCCTACAGACTGTTGAGGGTGAACCTTCTCAACCAAGTGTCCCACCATCTCAGTCTGGCCCAGCAGTGTCCTCTGGCATCAAGGACATTTGAGACTTCTGATTTTGAGAATTGTGTGCTTATTTTACTGCCTGGCTTTACGAATATTAGGCCTGCAGCAGCACACATGTCTTGCTGGCTCAGCACCCTGCCACACTCTAGCTTCAATGACTTTGTGCAAGTGCCAGTCCAGTTCCAGTGTCCGTGCCATCAAGTCCCAGCCCAGTCACTATGCTAAGGCTCCACTCACACCCCATTCTGATTGCTTACCATTTAAATATATGTATCATACAGTAATGAAAGGGAGTAGTATAATATACTGTACTACTGTAATATAGTGTAGCCTGAAAGGGAGAACATCTGGATTTCAAAGCACATTATCTTTAAGAGCCTTGTTTAGTTTAATGTGCCTGACTACCGCTAGTTTACCTCAGGAAAGGACTGATAATTAGATCATTAGCAGGGATGCAGGTAGGAATAAAAGTATATTGGGCTGGATGCCAATTTTTTTTATATATTCCATATGTCTGGCATGTTTGTATGGGACATTTGATTACTCACTTACTGTATGAGAGTAAAAACTCCATCTATTTCTCTATATAATCCCCTGCTCCACTAATGCACTTCTCCCAGCAGTGTTTCAGTCAGGAACTCCCTTAATACCCCATGTGGAAATCATTTAGAGCATGGTCAGGAATGTATGGGGGATGAAACAATAGCTCCCAGTCACACCCCTGTAATGTGCAAGTGGTGCCGTGGGCAGTGTGAGTATGTGCATTGTCCTGCAAATACATGGCCTACTGATAAAACTTTCTCAAGCACTAGTGAAATTCTGGTTTAAGTGCATAAGTGTAGCAGGGGATTATATAGAGAAATAAATGTGCTCTGTTATTATTATGCACTTTCAAAAGTCTTGGGTTGGTCCTCCGAGTGGCGCAGTGCTAAAGCACTCGAGTTATCATCCGGAGATGATTCCCGGGTGGTGCTGTAACCTCTCGCAGCCGGAGCTCTAAAGAGAGCTGATTGGCCGAGCTCTCTCAGAATGGAGGGATGAGAGGTACTTAGTGCTCCCACATTAATCACGGCTCTACAGCCAATCAGGGGCGTCTGTGAGCTCGCGCAAGAGGAAGGAGCGGATAGCGCTGTCCTCCGAGTGTGTCACGCCGCCCCCAACGATCGTGAGTGAGCAGTTCGAAAAGATGCAGTTGGCTGGCGTCAAGTGGTTCGGAGGAAACGCCTGTTCCAGAAACTCCCATTAATGTGGCGCCCCCTAGTGACAGGGAGGACTTGGACACGACTAAATTAGGGAGAAAATCGGGTGAAATTCCTCCACCAAAAAAAAAGTCTAGGGTTGACTTGAACACTGATATGTATGAATAGATGCATGTATACATCGGTAATGATGATCCTGGTAGCCGACTGGTTCACTCAGTATGAGTACGAAAAAACACGATATAGATTTTTCTTGCAATCGCAAGTTTACATTATAACACTGTGACTTTTTTTTTTTCCCGCAGTTGAAAGATAATATCAGTAATATCCCACAGATGAAGATGCAACCTTTTCTCTCACACTCGAGAGGCAGAGCGATTTTGTTTCTCCGTTTATTACACTGTCCCTACCACTACCCAAGCCACACAAGCACTGCAGGCTGCTTCGAGATGAAAAGTATACTTCACGCAGTTAGATTATATTCCTTGTTTACACACTGCTGCGTATGCTTGTGTTGTTAAATTTCATATATTACAGGCATAGCCTATGAATATTAACAAGGACTTGCAAGATATTGCATGAAGTCGCAATTGAGTCAGATAATGGAGTGAATGCAAGGAAAAGAAGTTGAAACTGAGTGACGTTGATTCAGAATTGTGCGATTAAAACGTCACTCTTGTAATATATTTGTTGTATAGTGCTGCCTGCGCACGAGACAGCTGATGGCACTAATTAGTTCGAGCCTATCTGGCTGAAGAGTTGAGCTAATTAGAATGTTCATGGATGGAACAAATACAGTACACGTGGCAGGATTTTTACTTGGTGAAGCCGGGGTGTCCATCTCTGTGCAGAAAGGCCTTAAACTGGGGGATTCCCAAAAGAATTGTGAATTTTTGTGCCAAATTTCTTTACATGATTTTCAGGAAGCAATCGAGCAGGCATGGATTGAGCGACTGACACCAGAGGACTGCAGACGTCTTTTTGACTCTATGCCCAGGCGGATCCAGAAGGTTTGGGGGGGGAAAAAATAGACTTCATACTAAATATTGGTTGTTGCATTGCATAATATAGGAATTGCATTGCATAAAATAGCAAATTATAAAATAGCATTTGTTCTCTCAATACTTTTGGCCACTATTGTAATATCACAGTTGTGTGACATTACCTTGTACAGTAAGTGCAAGAAAAAATGTGTACCTCAATAGAACATATCAATAACAGAATAACTCACAAGAAAATAACTCAAAAACATCATGACAATGTAATGGAATGTGAGATATTAACTCAAAACTGGGGGGACAAAAAACATGTAAAATGTAATTTTATCCAAAATTGTGAAATAACATTGACTATTAATTATATAAACTCGCAACTGTAAAATAGATCTGCATAATATTTTCTCAGTTATTGCAAACGTTCCCCACCAATTTCAATACACTTTTTTTTTAAATGTCCTACACAGCCGTAGCGGACCTGTTGGAGCCTGAAACACCCCATTGTGCAGGCCTGTAGTTTTAATAGCCAGTGGAAACTCTATTATCAAGCACTTAATCCTACCTGCAGGCCTTACGCCATATGGGTTAGCAAGAAATAATTTCACACTTTCATTATTTAAAAACGTTGTGGGTGGTACAAATGAACCAGGCACGATTAGCCTAACATGAGATTAACCTGGCTGAATACACTTTACAGATTTTAAATTCTCCCCAGCTTTAAAATGCCACCTTGATGTCGACCTTTTTACATTATGAACATTGTGTGTGTGTGTGTGTGTGTGCCTAGGTGTGTAATTTAATTCTCTCAGGTAAGTATAGTTTATAAGACTTGTATAACTGCGGAATACACTTATTAAAGTCGTTAATTAATTATGCGGCATGTAGAGCAGGACTGGACTCCTGTGTGGTTTAGTCTGCTGCCAGAAATCTTAAAACTAGGCAACCATAATGAGAACCAATTAAGTTAAATTAATTTTGCCATGAAGAAAAAATCCCTAACACCCTTGAAACCCTTGAAACCCAAGCGGCACAGATTTGTACCGGCAACACAGCATAGGTCAATGCTGATTTAAAAGATAGACTGAAGTCTTGCCGGTGTGTGTGTGTGTGTGTGTGTGTGTGTGTGTGTGTGTGTGTTTTAACAGGGAGACTTCAGATTTCAAACTGTGCATTTGGGTTCATATATGAGTATGTCAGATAGAATGAAAACTATCATTACTTTAATGACATGTCAATTTTACCACTATTGGAATATGTGAATGATGTCGCAAGAAGTTTTTTTGGTCATAATAACAACCAGAAAAACATGTGATCATGTATACAGTATCTGTGCTATTTCTTTGCCTATGTGGCCCATTTTCAAATTTTTTGCTCAGTCATGTTTGTTAAAAAAATATTAATTCAGTTCATCATCTTGCCTAGGTTGTCTTTCCATACTGCACAATCCTGATCCCTATATATGTTTATTTAAAAAAAAACTAAAAAAAAAAAGAAAGAAAAGCACTTTGGAGGAAATGGGACTGTCCTCAGGTCCCAAGAAACTTAAAATCGCAGAATTCCCTGACTGAAACCACTCTTTTAGTCGCAGACACTTTATCCCTATTTACAGTTGATGAGCAGCAAATTTAGCCTTATTTTATTTACAGTGGAATCTTGGATTGCGAGCATAATTTGTGCCGGAAATGTGCTTGTATATCAAAACACTCGCATATCAAAGCGAATTTCCCTCATAGGAAATAGTGGAAACTCAGAAAAATATTCACATATAAATAATTTATACAAAATATAAAGTAAAAAAATATATAAAAAAATTAACCTGCACTTTGCCATTGAAAAGAATCCTGGAGGAACAGTGTTTCCGTTAGTGTGTCTAATTTTGTGCGCAAACACACAAGGAACCTCTCCACTGACACTCGCATGCACGCGCACACACTAATGGAATCACCACTGTAAAGTAAAAACAAAACAAATTAACCTGCACTTTGTCTTTGAAAAGAATCCCAACAGAGCAGTGTTTCCGTTAGTGTGTGTGTGTGCGTGCGCGTGTGTGTGCGTGTATGTGTGAAGGCGGGAGGAGGGAGGGGGCTACTGCAGACATTAGGACGACTTTCACACACAAACACACACACTAATGGAAACACTGCTCTGGCTCTGTCGGGAAGCTTCTTTAACAAGGAACCTTTCTGATGATACTTGCTTTTGCTTTACGCGTGCACGCACACACATGGTCACAATTTTATAGTAAACAATACACAGGCGCACGGATGTTGACTGTACGAGTGACGCATGCGCACTGAGGCGATTACACATAATCCTGTAGCGCGAGTGAGAAAAGAAACATTGGTTCAGTTGTGATCACATGACGCTCGGCAGACAAAGCGTATACATACTATACTCATACAGTATATCAGGACCTCGGTCATTTATTGAGTAAAAAAAAAAAATTATTTTGCTTGTCTTGCAAATGCTCGCAGACCAAGTTGCTCGCAATCCAAGGTTCCATATATTGCACTTCAGCTTAGCTGTTTGCTTGATAGGTTAGATCTATTCAATTTCCGACGAATAACACTCTTGGGATCATGCTGTTATAGGAAAATAATCTACAACAGGGTGAGGTACAAGTCTGTTACTGCGTTCCAATAACAAAAAAAATTCCCTGTCTGCCACACCAATTTGCAGATTATTTTCAAATTGTGTTACCGGCATATTGTACTGTATTTGTATCCATTTATAGTAACGTTTAATAATATTATGGTGCATCTACAAGAAATTAAATTCCTGTTATAACCCTCTCTTGAAGTTGCTGATATTAACAACAACAACAACAACAACAAAAAACCCCAATGGAGAGTGCAGAGTGCTTTGTGTTGAAGGGCTTCCTAGTGTGGAAATCTTACTAACTACTACAAAGCTGACACTGGACGGATCCATTAAAGTTAAACAAACATCTCCTTACAGAAATCTTCAGCAATTACAGCAATTATACTGATGATTACGTATTAGAGCGTGCACATTAATATAAACCGTTAACTTGAATTACAGCAGGCATTAATGTCAGAGCCGCTGTTTTAGATAGTTCATCATCTCCTTCTCGCCAGATTTGAGAATTAAACCCTACTTTCCTCTCACTTACTGTAGCTGACCCACTGGTTAAGCATTAGATCGGGACAGAGACTCACATTGGTGTGCACTTTTTAATTGAATTCAGTGTTCCAGCTAAGCTCCTCTTTTCATACCTAACCGATGATAAACGGTTCGAGCCATCTGCCTACCACACACTGCTGTCTGATAATAGTCGCCAAAGCTGCCTCCATCCAGACCCATTTCCCTTTATTTATGAATCAATGGCTGAAGATAGGAATTGGAATGTAAATGAGATGGAAAGGCATGATTACGGTGGAGTGGATTGGTCTGGGGTCTGCTATGGAGAAATGAGATAATGTTCAGGCGTTTACAAAGCCAGACGTGCACACGGTGCCAATTTAGACAAATATTCCTTTCCAGTACCCGGTGCTTTTATGTAGAGTGGAGAAAAAAAGAAAAAAGGGTCTATAAAAAAAAAAACAGCTCAGCAAGAGGGTTTTTTGTTTGTTTTTCAGAAATATGCATCTCGTAGTTCTCTCTCCATTTGCCTTTTTTTTTTGTTGTTTTGATGAAAATGGATGCACCGTCTGAATGTTGGCCAGACGGAGCTGCTGACTCACTCCAGACACAGCAGTGTCTTTGGAGTTATTGTATGTGTGCAAAACAAAGGGGGCCACATTCACTTTCTTTGAGACAGCCTTTAAAACATAATTGTGGACACACAACACACACACACATATTGCATAGTCTCCATAACAAACTCACAAGCTTCCTCCTTACACAAAGAATAAAAGTACTCCTGACATCTCCAGCATCGGCGGCTCTTTGAGATTCCACCTGACATTTTTACCCTCCCAGTCACCCTTCCAGATCAACAGAGATGTGACAAGCCAACAGAAGAGCATCGTCCTCCTCAAAAAGGATCTATTGTTCACTGTGTTCAGCGGCTGGTTGCTGTTCGGTCCTTCATGCAGACGGTGCTCATGACCTGAATCTGCCATGCCCTGTGTCAGGGGACATGTGGCATGTGACATGACATCCATAGATCCTTTCAGCTTCGCCAGAGTGGCATGTGTTAATAGGATGTGATGTACAGAGAGATTGACACTGGTACTTTGGCACCCTGGATTCTGTATTACGGATTAAAACGTAAATACATGAATAATTCCACTATATACAGTACAGTATAGTACCAAGTCAAAAGTTTGGACACACCTTAGAATTCCATATGTTTTATTTTTTTATGCATTCCAGATTATTAAAAAAAAATGCTAAAGGTATCCAGAATATTCAATATTCTTATGTTTAAGCAAAGTACATTGACTATCTGATGACACACATGACACGAGTGGTGATATAGAGCATAACAGCGCATAACAGTGTATATCTACACTAACTGTCGGTCGCTAGCTCAACGCTAGTTCCACCAGTTGCGGAAAGATATGTGTTGGCGGAGTGAAACAACTGATTTGAATAAAGAAACTAATCATAAACTGTAGATGATAAATGGTGTTTGTAGAACTGTTATATCAAAGGTCACCCAAGGTCATGCTGTTGTGCGTGATATTAGCATAGCTAAGTCATAGCTCTGCTGATATGTAGTGGTCATGCTTAATTATACCACACCACTGTTAAATTTCAAATGTCTGATCAAACGTAAGGTGTTGCTTAATTGTCATCTACATCATCTCTGACAATGCTTCTGACTGCAAGTTATTTTTTTGTTTTTTCAGGGGTGAAATCTTGAAGAGCCTGCACTACTACCATCGATAATATCGTTGAGTTCTTCTCGGCTTCATGCATCCTTGAAAAAAACATTTTCATATTTGAATACCTGTGCGGAATAGAAACACTTGTCATTGTGTTGAGCAAAGAATGTGTTTCAATGGTTTCACAGGCTTATGTGAAATTCGACAAAAAATCTCATAAATTGTTTTGTTTTACTCGAATGTCCCGGGGCAATAAATCAGACGCACCCTTTCACAGACGCTGTGTTCGGTGAGTAAAGAAGGACGAGCATGCGTCGTTTAAGAATAAAATTCTGCTAAACGTTTTATTTGGGAGATTTTGCAACAGACTGTTGCCTGCCAAAACAACACAGCACCAGATATCAGTCAGCTGCAGCGAATTGGCAGAAGCTCCCGCTCACGTTAACTAGCGTTAATGAAAAGTCAAAACACAACACGGACATTTCAGAGGCATTTCGGGATGATTTACCGAGCAATTACTAAGGAGACAGAGGGTTATTTAAGATGGCGTGAGGTTATCAGATATGTTTTCTTGACTGTGGGTTGAAGGTGGGTTTTTGGCAGGCAGCTGCTCTCTACTCTTTCCAGTACTGTGCATCACCACTGAGTCATTTCAGTACTGGACCATACAAGGCTTCATCGTTTTTATAGTAACAATTTACACGCCCTATCATCCGGAGATCGCAAGCTCGATTCCCGGGTGATGCCGTAACCTCTCGCAGCCGGAGGTCTAGAGCGAGCTGATTGGCCAAGCCACTCTCAGAGGGGCGGGATGAGAGGTACTTAGTGCTCCCACATTAATCACGGCTCTACAGGCAATCAGGGGCGTCTGTGTGGTCACGTAAGCGGAAGGAGCGGATAGCGCTGTCCTCCGTGTGTGTTACTCCGCCCCCCAATGGTGCGTGAGCGAGCAGTTCGAAAAAGATACGGTCGGCTGGCGTCACGTGGTTCGAAGGAAACATGTGATAGTCTACGGTCCTCCCGACAGAGTGGTAGTAGTAGCCTTAATGTGGAGCCCCCCAGTGACGGGGAGGAATTGGACACGACTAAATTAGGGAGAAAATCTGGGGGGAAATATTATAAATTAAATAAATAAATAAATGATTAAATAAATAATTATCTGCAATGTACCATAGTTGAATGTAATATGTGATTTCCCACCATCCCATCATTGTGACATCTGTTTTTTCTTTCTTTTGACTACAAATACAGACCACTGACCCCCCTCCTGGTGCGAGGAAATATTTCTATCCAGACCACTGCAGAACGGTCGCGCATATCAGCTTTCAGCTGTCGTCTCTAATGTCTTGGTGAACAAGTTTTCATAAAGAAGATGAGGCAACAGGAGGCAAGAGGAAGCAATCGTCAGTCTGCCTAGGTTGGCACTAGTTCTGGTGTCATGGCTCTAAGACACGGCATGAGCCAGATGGTATAGACTGTAGGACTGGTAATGAACTGTCAACTGCATCTTCTGGAAGAGCTAACATTGGGAACTTCACCAGCAGCTACATCTACACCAGATGAGTCATTGTCCACCCCGAGCCGTTTTTAGCACCATTGAGAATGTAGGTGAAATTTTACATCACAGTATTTAGAAAAGTGCGGACGGACCGTATAACAGGTGTATCTATATCATATTGACTGCTGGTACTGTAGTTGTCTTTTCTTTGACTTTATTATGGATTTTAGGATTTTAATAGGTTTATTTTGGTTTATTTTTATTTTGTAGCGGATTTAATTACATTTTTATCTTTTGTTGTTGATTTTATTGTAAGGTGTCCTTGGGTGTCCTGAAAGGCGCTTTATGAATAAAATTATTATTTTTTATTATTATAGTAGCAGTAATAGTAATATACTGTATATTGTAGTACAGCATATTTCCATAGAACACCAATCTAACAGTGACAACATTACTGTGAAAAACTCCATTAGACCCAAGTAAAGTTTAAATCAAACATGACAGTAAAGACTTAGAAATTTAATAAAACAAATCTTTGAGCAAGGAAAAATTATACTGAATAAAGAAGAGGTGCTGAGCCTCAAACAAGTCTACCAGCAGAGCAAAAACGCCTAATGTTTTTAATAATCCTAATAAAATGAAATGCATAAATCACCCCTAACCAATTACTTCTTATTCAGGTCTCTATAATATTTGCTCTATGGATTTGAGAAACCCACAGAAATCTGTCTTACCATGTGGCAGCTGATAGGGATGCCAAATTTGCACAAGATGCCACACAGTCAAAATACTATCCTAGTCAGCTTGCCAGTCATTGTGTTGTTCGAGGGAACCAGTCATAGTTCAGGAGACATAACTGTGAAAACATAAGGCATACATTTTTAAAGCTCTCCATGCACGTTCCCTTAGGAAGCAGACACTTCTATAAAAAGCAGATATCTTAGATCAACCTTAGTTCACGGAAGGTAACATTTCAGATGGCTAGGCTGATATTTTATTACAATATCTTTATTACTGTACAATATCGATATTGTATAGGAACATGGAATTATATTCTCAGTTTCTTTGTTATTAAATGCTTAAGGAGTTCAATTTGAATGCGATATAGTTTCTTATAAAGTAGAATTTAAAGCATTTAAAGAAAGTCTTTGCCTCATATCACATTTTTTTTTAAGTTGATTGTAATTTTATATTGTGTTGAAAATATGCACAACTGTACGTCAAACGGACTACGCCGAACTTAACACAACGATAGGTTTACGGGACTTAGTGACAGCTCAGCATTGTCGGTGCTTGGACCCACAACGTTCAAATTAGTTACCCAGAAGCCTTATCTGTGAGACACTTCTTCCCTGCCCGTTCTCCTACAGTTTTAAGCTTTCACAACCAAGCATCAGTTGTACAGTACCTACTACCATGGATATTCTAATCAAACTGGGACTTGCGATAAAATTCCTCATGTATGAAGACCTAAAACTAAAGACTTCCAGCACAGTACAATGATGAGGCTCTTAGCCATAGTCAAATATTTGAATGGTATGTTAAAGAAGGCCACACGTCCTTGAATGACGATCCCAGCGAGGTGGCTCGGAGCCTGCTGCAGTCTTCCTGTGAACATTCGGCGAATGAGAAAAAAAAAAAAAAACATCCTTATGTTTGGGCTGTTCAAGGAGTTCCTGGGAGGCCAGTGTTTCAGGATCACGGATCTTGCATACTGAGAAAACTTTCTATCGAGCACTAGTGAAACGCTGGGGTAAGTGCATTACAGTATATAAAGAAATAAAGGTTTTGACTGTGTTCTGTTATTCTGCACAATCAAAAGTCAAGTCAAAAATTTGACTTAAGCGCACCTCATACAGGTATATTTGAAACTGTTTTCGGATCATCCATTAAACACGTCTAGTCTTGTCTAGCCGGAGTAAATCAATGAGAACTTGAATCAGAAGATGGTCAATACAAAAAATAAAAAATAAAAAAATAAAGAAATTGTAAGTTTGAACTTAAACATACTATTGCGACCTTGATAACCTTGAATGATAACAATAAAAGATAATCGTACAACACACTACGGTTATATAATGTTATGTAACGACTGGTTATGTAATACAATTCAAGTCCTTTTTTTTTTCTTTTTTTTTTTAGTTATGTTCATTTTTGGCCAACAGTGTACCTATTTATGAAGCCTGCATGCCAGCAAAACGAATGAATTTAGCACTCTCAATCTACACTGTTCATCAGTTTTACATTTAACTCACTCTTCCATGTACCTTCTGCAACAGTGTCATGATTGTTCATTCATTCATCCTGTTCTGGGTCGCAGGGGGCGCTAGAGCCTATGCCAAGCAGGGTACATCTTAGACGAGGTGCCAATCCATCGCTGGTCTCACACACACACACACACACACACACACACACACACACACACACACACACACACACCCTCACACATTCACTCATTCATGACTGGCAATTTGGGAACAGGAAGCAAGCAAACTTCATGCACACACGTCCGAAATGATAAGATGACCCATAAGATGATATTGCATGGAACATCAACCTTATGAATTAAGGTGAGCACATATGGTGGTGGCAGCATGGCGGTGTAGTGGTTAGCATCGTCGCCTTGCACCTTCAGGAATGAAGTGTTTTTGATCCCTGCCATATCATTTTACCATCATGCAAAATATTTTCGCAATGCGTATTAATGTGTTATAAAGGCCCGCTGTAGATTCCCTTTGTAGAAACCAACTGACAAATGAATAATACGCTAATACATTTTCAAAAGCTTTTCAAACTGCTGAGCCCGGGTTTCTTTTAGGAACATGTTGTTATATAATAAGTGATTTAAACAAATAATTTTAACAGTCTTGTTGTTGTTATATCTATTCATACTGTATGTCTTCATCATCTTCTATATCGCTTATTCTGAGCCTGGAACCTATCGCAGGAGACTTAGGGCACGGGAACATCCTGGACAGGTTTCCAATCCATTGTAGCACACACACACACACACACACACACACACACACACACAACAGGCAATTTGGGAACGCCAATTAGCTTAAGGTGCATGCCTTTGAACTGTTGGAGGAAACCAAAGTACCTGAAGGAAACCCACAGTCGACAGTCCTAACCACTAGGCCACTGGGCCGCTAAGTTTTTTTAACACGTACAATTTTTTTTTTCCTTTTCTTAATCACTGACATATTTTAGTCATTGGCTTTCAGTCGACATTTATTTATAGGCCTCTTTTTAAGTTCCTGAGGTTTGGATTTAAAATCAAGAGTGTAATGACTATAAGCCCTTAACAATAAATCTCATAATTTTTTTTTTTTTTTCACAATAGTGCCTTATGATTTCATGGTCCCCCTGCGGGCGCGAGAACTAAACGTTAGAAAAAACCCGTGGCTTTATTCAAGCTTCCCATCAGCCCAGTGATATAAACTAATCCGCTATCTTAAGTGCAGCATTTCCTGGGAAGATCCTAAGAGAGTCCATTTGAACCGGGTTTGATATCTGATCTAAAACACAAATATATTAAGCCTGCACTTATAGGCATAGAAGTGTGTCAGGTTACATTTGAAGAAGTAAAGCGGAGACTGCTGGGCACAGTGGGATACCAAACACAGCCTCTGACACGCAGGCACGTCGGACTCCTTCGAGTATGCATTCGAGAACGTTCCGTGCAAGCTACGGAGAGCTTAAAATATTTGTTTGGCGGAGTCTCTCTCTCTCTCTCTCTCTCTCTCTCTCTTTCTGCCCAACCCCCTCCTTCTCTCTTTAACCTTGTCTTAAAGTTGCACCCTTCCATCACTCTGCCTCTCTCCCGGTGGGGTTTGAGTGCAACAGGGAAGGGGCAGAGAGCCATACAGTGGGAGAAAGACCGAGTATAAGTCTATCATCACATTTATAATGACTTTTTAATACACCGCACGCAGCCCCGCGAACCGTATGGTGCGAGCGCTTAAAAGTGAACAAATGAAGGACGGAATGAGAAAACTGGAAAGAGTGATACTCGGTATAAAAGCCCGAAAAAAGATAACACATTACTCCTTGAGGCTGACAGCTGAGTAGATTTCATCATCTTCCCCCCACTCTCTTTTCCTTTCCATCCAAAATGCTTCTGACACGTCTGACACGAAAACGTAACCTTTCCTATTCATCTCCCACTCTCCTTGACATCCATTCTCCCTTTCATGCTTTTACATCTCTCTAAGATCTGACATAGCAAATCTCTGGGCATGTCTGTGATCTGAGATCGACTACAGATCTGGAGGATTTGTTTATTCATGTCACATTAAAGTTGGCGGCAGTCCTACGGGGACAGAGGGAGAAAGAGAAAGGGTGTTTGATAAAGGTGGATTGAATGCTGCCACGGTGAGATCTTTACAGATATTGCGTATCAGAGACGTCCAAGGGAGACAAGTCAACCACCGAAAGGTTGACGCGGCCAACGGTGGCAAATTACGGAATGCATGACGGAATTGAGTGAGAAAAAGGTTAGCGTGCTCTTTCAAGCGAAGTCGGGTGGTTCCTGGAGTCTGGTAGGGGGTACGGGTACTGTAGCTACCCCTACTCTTAAGGCTTTAGATCCTATCTGACACTCCATATTCTCAATAATAAAAAATAATAAAAAATCCACAAGGATGTCTGCAGTATAAAAAAATATTAAAAATTTTTTAAAAAACTTACATAGATTTATACATGAATATGGCAGACTGCCTAAAGGTACTGGAAAAATGTATCGATCCAGCACTGGACCTAAATCTATCCTGATGACACAGATTCTAATTTGCCTGTGTGCTTAGAGTGGCTGGTAGAGCGAATCCAGACAACTCCATTTGGGTCAGTGTGCCATCTCCCTCCTGTCACCATGACACACTCACATCGAGATGGAAAGAGCGCGAGAGAGAAAGAGAGAGACAGACAGAACTAGAGAGACTTGGCAATAGTCCATACTGCTTCTGGGGTAGTCAAGGACATGGTGTTTAAAAAATATTATTATTATCTGGAGGTGACAGACTCTGGATTATGTGAAGCAAAGAAAAGTAGCGAACAGCGGAAAATGACAGGGATTGATCACCGGGTTGGATGGACATTGTACTACCCCAGTCAATGAGAGAACGAGACCGACATTGAGCTCGAGATTGAAACAGAGGTCAGATCCCTGAAATGAACCGGAAAATGAAGGGATGAGCAGGATGGAAGAGGGGGATGAAAAACAGATGGAGGGGAGATGAGCGAAGGCAAGCAGACGCAGAAGAGCGTAAGGATAATTGAAATGGAAGGAAAGCAGAGGGTTAAAACGGCACAATGGCTGAAAATGGAATCAATGCTCCCACATGATTAAGGTGAAACCCTCAGTGGTGTAGTGTGTCCTGTTAGGGGACTATTGAGACATAAGGCGCTGATAAAAGCCGTGTAAACCCTGGTTTTCTGCTTTACACTATTCCCTACAGCTGAGAACAGACAAGCTGAAAAGTACCAGTCCAAGTCCATTATGCAACATTTACAGTTCAGCTCCACTTCTTTGAGAACAGATTTATATGAAACCAGGTGGCTATAAACAAAGTCTATTTAACGGAGACTCGAACGCAGCATTTTACGATGTTTAAAATGCCCCAGCGAACAGCGTCCAGTTAATATAATAAACAATAATAAGCCCTCGAGTCCAAACCGTGATTTTTCAATGTTTGTCCTCTTTGGCTGCATGATTCTGATTATCTACCTTAAATGATTCAAAAACTGGTCTGTCATGTTATACAGTATGTAGCTTTCTGTACAGCCATGCGAATATTCTTCATTAATGTAATTTATTGATTGATTGATTGATTGATTCATTGGAAATAGTGACTAGTAATAATAATAATAATAATAATAATAATAATAATAATAATAATAATAATATGACAGACAATATAATATGAAGATAATACAGTACCTAAAACTTTTGCACAGTACACCATATATAAATACATGTCATGTGTTTTGTAGTTTATGAGACGAATGAAAATAAGTGAGTCTATTATTTTTTAAAATATAACAAGTTCTGGGTTTTTTTTTTTTTTTTTTGCTCCTGCGATACCTTAAAATATTTACTAGCCAGCTTATATGAGCTGACCATGTTGCTAGCCAGCTATCTAAAGACCAAAAAGCAAAGCCAAATGCATCATGTACGTATCGCATCATATCGATATATACCAGAAGAAAACGCTGTATTTTGAAATGTGAAAAATATATATTTTGAAATATCATGTGACTGAGAAATACAGTACTTTTGATTGTGCAGAATAATAGAACACAGTTATGAGAGTAAAATCTCCCTTCATCTCTCGATATAATTCCCTGCCACACTAATGCACTTATCCCAGTGTTTCACTTTAGCGCTTGGATACCATCAAGGTAGAAAGATTTCTCACTTTACCAGAGTCATGTTCTGCCTGATTCACGTCTGAAATGCTTGCCTCCCAGGAATTCCTTTAATGGTTCAAACGTGGTGGAAATGTCTTGGAGTGAGGTCAGAAGTTTACATGGGACATACAGTAGCAATAACTCCCAACCAAGATCCTGTAATGAGCAAGTGGTGCTCATGAATGACTGTTTCCACAGACAGATGCACCTCTTCCACAAGTTGGTGACAAGTTATCCATCAATGTTCAAGGACTAGGCATTCCACTTTTTGAATGTTCACCGGAACGACCGCAGCGGGCTCTGCGCCTGTTGACGTTTGGCCTTCTGTAAAAACGTTTGCACATTTGTAAATGTCAATTGATTTCATACCTTCATTAATGTGAAATTTCATCACAAGTCCCAGTTTGATCTGAACGCCATTGTGAGTTACACCTACAATGGTAAATTGACAGGTACTGTTTCCAATCCGCTGGTGCCAATACTACCTTGAGTAAATTCACTAATTCTGGGTTTATTGTAACTGAAAACTGGATTTGATGGTAAAATGTATTTAGTGTACTTTCTAACATGACACTTTATACGGCAAATGCACAGAAAATGAAAAGTACAAACATCAATAATCCATTTCAGGCATTTCAGCAGAATGCACACGCCAGAAGCAGTTATACTGTACATTTGGAGCCGTGTAAAGACATTAAATCATAATCGAGTATCTCTGTGGTGTGGTTTATCTCCAGTGTTAGGCAAGAACACTACTCCTAAAGACTAAAAACACCACACATCTACCTTGTGCCTATTGGGTTTTGGTTGTTTGGTTGAAATGTTTTTTATATATTGTTTTGCACTCATTTCTCATTTCAGACATTCCTCTCCATCCTGTCGTATTGGGCTGACACTGATTAATTTGACTCACCAATTACTGATGTGTATTGTGAGCACATTTAGAGGAATGTGTTTTAATTCTTTTTTAATGGGTTTTGTTTATCCCAGAATCTAATTCCATCAGTGCCTCCGTTTCAGGGGGGAAAGTCAATGTACAGTAAATGCAAGCAATACAGCTTGGGAAAACTGTAAGCGGTTTCCTTTGACTGATTCATGTCACACAGAAAATATTGCAGGGTAATATTTATTTAATGTAATCACTATTTATTTGTGAATTCAATGGATGATAAATTTCACTTTTAAACGTTAGTTCAATTGCTATATCCTAGCTAATCTTGAAGATGACTAGTAAACTAAACATTACTTGGCATTTAAACAACTTTAAATAATTACTTTTTTTTTTTTTTTTGACCCAGTAGACTCAATCACCTCTAGACACATACATGGTCTGTCTGTCTGTCTGTCTGTCTATATTTGCTTTTTATCCACCATAGCTGTCAGTATAATTGTCATTTTTAATCAGCTTACATGATTGCACTCTTTTTTTTTTTCTCTTTCCTCAAGGCAACAACTGCCTGTAAAATCACTGTGATTTCAAACCAAATAGAACTACAATTATCAGACCTCTGCTGTGTTCACTGAGAAACATAAGTTAATTTGGGTAGGATTTTTTCCCCAGTTTGAGCATGGAGGAAAACACTGACAGTGCCAAACTAGACAAAGAAAAAAAAGAAGAACACAGAGAAGCACCTGTAAAAAGATGGAATTACAACAACCCCCTGTGTGTAAAACTAATCATGCTCAAATAGAGGAACAAGATTACTGGAATTCATTGCAATACAGCGGGTAGGTTCGTTCACTTTACACTTTTAGAATTGTCTTAACCTTAAATTATTAATACATTTCTGGACTTGCACATTGATGTACTACATGGGGCACTTTAACACACAAAACCAGTTCATTTGAATCAGTCACTTCCTATGAGAGAAGTGGTGTTAGGCATTAATTTATCACAACCAAGCTGTACCAAGGTCAAACAACATCAACTTTGATTGACAACATTATTGACCATTGGGCAGCTATCAGAGCGCAAAGTCCAAATCTTGAAGCCCACATGTAGTAAACTCTGACAGTTTGATGGTAACATTGATATCATAGACTTCATATTACATTGAATGGATATATACGGATTTAAAACAACCTGGATTTTAAGTTTCCCTTGGGCCACTGGGGCCCCTGGGGTTGTGCTGTGGTGTCTGGTACCAAAACGCTGGCAGCAGATCCTTTGGGTGCTGTGAGTTGAAGGGTGGGTCCTCCATGGATCAGACTTGTTTGTCTGTTGAATCTCATGGGTACTCGATCGGATTGGGATCTGGAGAATTAGCAGGTCAGGTCAGCGGCGTTCGGCTTTTTGCCTGCTGGGCCCCATGTGCAGAGGGCTGTGGTGCACTGGGTGCCTTTCTATTATAGCCACCATTTACTTTTTTGAGGATTTGTGCTGCCTTGGCTTTTCTGTGGGATCAGACCAGACAAGATGGCTTTTGGTTCCCATAGGCATGGGTGCTCATGATCCTGTATATACTTCTAGTATATATTTAGTGATCAATGTCAGTCAGTTTACCCGGCACTGGTCATATGTTACGGCTAATTAGTGTATGCACGTAGTATATTTTTATTCTGTATGACATAAACCTGACAGGATTACGAACAGGATTTTTTTAAAGTCCTGTTATTTAAATGGTCATAGTCTTTACTGTTACTACTAAAGCTAGTCAGCTAGCTAAAATTAACAATCCTGACAGGATTTATGGGGGAATTTTGAAGTCTCGTTCATAGATGTGCATAATCTAAACATTTTGCCAGTCAGCTAGCTAACAAGCTAATCTGACAGAACTTCTGCAAATATGTTTGAATTTCAGTAAATGTTCAAAGTCCTAATCAGTAAAAACTACTTAGCTAGCTAATATTGTTGGTTAAGTATTGTTTGTAAATTTTAATCTTTACTGCTACTCTTAGTCAGCTAGATAACATGAGCTAACCTGACAGGATTTCTGAAAGAATGTTTTTTTTTTTTTTTAAGTTCCATTTGTATTTTTTATTGCTTGTTAAATGTTTATATAATAGTTGACTAGCTTACATGAAACCTAGGAGTCCTCTAGAGCTTTAAGTACCACTGATACATTTCCCTAGTCTTTACTGCTAACTGCTAGGAAGCAGGAACTAACGTGACAGGATTTCTAAAGGCCTCTTTGTAACTGTTTATAGTTCTTACTGCTAAAACTTGTCAGCTAGCAAACATGCATAAACTAACCTAACTGGATTTCTGAGGTCCTGTTCATAAATACCGACAACAATAGTCAACAAAACTGCAATAAAACATTATTAGCAGCCTCAGGCCATGCTTCATGGACACTACAATAGAATGAAGGCAGGATATTTGTCTAGATTGTTGTTAGCTTTTACATCATTCTTCACAGAACTTCACAGAAAATCATTTTTAATTTGTCTTGTTATAATATAATTATACAGATTAGATTTAATTTGCTACTGTAACTGGCAAATGGACACACACAACATTGGGCTCCTTGCTTGATAAAGGCATCTATATACAGCAAATAAAAGAAATTATTTATATACAGTAAATAAAAGAAAGGTTTTTTCTGTACATTGGTGAGAACCCGCTCCTACAATCATATCTTGATGTTTCATACTGTACACTGGAGGACCCGAAACCAGCCTCAGAAAGTTTTCTGTCTGTCTATTTGTCTGTATGTCTGTCTGTCCAGACAGATTTGGTCAAAGCATCACGTTCCAAGCACTCAGCATTCAGCATCACCAGTATATTGTATAAACTATACAGTATGTCTGGCTGGACAGAATTTAATGAAACTTGCAGATAAATCTGTGCCATAAATGAAATCAAAATGTTGAGTAGAAGTGAAGTTATGAGTGGTTATGTGCCAGATTAGAAACCACAAATTTTGACAAATTCTGTCAACTGCTGGACAGAATTTAATAAAACTTGCATACTTTTTTTCAGATTGCTGAAATTTAACCTGCACCATAAGCCACAAATGAAATCAAATGTTGAGTAAAAGCAATGTTATTAACAGTTATGTACCATATATATATATATAAATCTGATCAGCTTATTTTTAGCGTTATCCTTTTAACTATTTCTACAAATATATGTATGTATGTATATCAGTAGTAATATATAATTATTTCAATCATGTTGCTCCAGTTCACATCGTGGTCATTTTTTGGCTACAAGAAACAGTGTATTATTTCACTTCAACCCAGCAACCTGCGAACCCAAGATGACTTAGGTATTCCTTCAAAATTTCTCTCGTAAGATTGCTACAAATCATAATGATATTGTCTCCATGAACTACCCAACCAAAGCTGCAACAAGCTGGAAAGGTCACAATTGGCCAAGCAACCACCGTTAAAAGAATCTCCCAAAAGAGCCCAAGCACAGTATTCCTGTCTGTAATGATAAACTGTCCTATTAAAATGCAAAGGCTGTGTTAATCTTTCAAGCTCCTCAACAGAGATATAAATAAATGAAGTGTTCTTTTGTTTCACTTTAGCAATTTTTATTACTATATGACTGTCAGATCAGTGACACAGTACAACATCGCCGGGTGAGAAATGGCTATTTGTGTGTGTGTGTGTGTGTGTGTGTGTGTGTGTGTGTGTGTGTGTGTGGTGTGTGTGTGTGTGTGTGTGTGTGTGTGTGTGTGTGTGTGGTGTGTGTGTGGTGTGTGTGTGGTGTGTGTGTGGTGTGTGTGTGTGTGTGTGTGTGTGTGTGTGTGTGTGTGGGTTGGTGATTGGGCCTTGCTGTGTGCTCAGAGCCAGAGTTGGATGTCTCAGATCCACTCCCAGATGTTGACTGTTGCAATATTAAAGTGCCTTGTGTAAATGTCACAAAATGAGCTCAGCGTGAAAGAGAGAGAGAGGAGTAGAGGAGTGAGTGAGACAACGTAAGAATGTGTGGGAGACCCTATGTGCGTGAACATGGCAGTCGGCTAATACGGTATTCAGCAAGCCCTCGACCCATCATGAAGACGATGATGCTGTCAGCCACCCACGGTCATATGGAGAACCCTTGAGAATGCAAAAGCAAACATCATTACTGGGATCTTTCACTATTTTTCTTTGACCCAATCAACAACTAAAATATAAGCCACAAATAGAGATTGTTTAAATTCTAAAAATATCTAAATCATGTGTTGTGGAAAAGATAGCTAAGCTACTTTATTTGGTTACATCACAATTCTACTATATATATGCTATAGAGTATAGTACATATACATACATACGCTATTATACTCCATATACTCCAACACTTACTCTGCAAATTAACACTTGCGACAGCTTCCCGAACCAGCCATGTGAATACTATCAACTAAGCATAAAAGTTTTGGGTGACATTTTGCTTACAATTTTTATTACGCATGCATACTTTTGCGATATAATAATATAATCCTTGTATAATCCATACTAAGCTATACAGTACTGTGCAAAATAATAATTATATTAATAATGTTATTAAAATGATGGAGATTAAATGAAAGAAATTGGAACAAATGTTTTAAGCGCCTAAAGATACAAAATTATAAAAATTGCTTGTTTATGTAACAGCCTCCGCAGCGACCTCATTTCCCCTCTCGTCAGTTCCAACCACTCAGCATTCAGCATCACCAGTATCCTAATCACCGGCCTGATCATCTGTCATCATCTGCACCTGTTCTGACTGGTTCATGCCTTAATTTATTGTAGATGCATTTTGATGCTTGAATGATTCATAGGTCACTGTGTGGCTTTACAGGCAGAAAACATTCCACTGAAACTGCTCAGTACAGGGACTGGGCTGAAAATGAGAGACAAAAACTTGCCGATAAAGTCCTTCAAGAAGCCTTGAGAACTATCCCTTGAAACAATATTAAAAAAAAAAAAAAAAAAAAAAAAAAGAAAGTCGGGCACTTTGTAAGCAAAATATGAAGAAATGAGAAGTGACTGTATAGTACTGGCACAGGACTGATCTTGGTAGAGGACATAATATTTTAACATATTGGCTGAGTTCAGAATTACCTACTATGCACTATACCGTACTTTACATCATAGTATAAATTCTTTTTTGACCGAGATATTGGTTTAAACCGTACCTTGTCCTTCCAACCATGCTATATTTGCAGTGTCTCCTTGGAAGAATCTACCTGAAAGCATCAAAGACTTATACTTCCCAAAGGACACTAATCGAGAGTGTGATCCAAGTCAGAGTGAGTCACATTGCTTGTATTATCACTCTCTCTTTCTCAGGCTTTCTTGCTCTTATTCTTTTACACACACACACACACACACACTTTGCATGGCACACTAGTCATGCCTAGCTGCTTAATAATGGAGAACGCTTTTGGAAGGCCAAGATGAAATTTTGATGAATGAAAGACAAGAAAGTGGAAGATCTGCCATGAAATCAGCCTCGCCGCACTTACTGACACCAGTATAGCAGCAACATTCAACGGCTCCTGCTTAAATTATTCAGCACTGTGGAGAGCGAGCGTAGTGTAAAGTTCCGCGCACAAGAAAAGTCAACTAACTTCCGAGCTTGTTTCAATGAGGCCAAGTACCAGGGTCAGTATGTGGGAGGGAGGACAAAATATTTGATATAGCACATGGTCTATATCCGCAGCTCCAGTTCTGGAGACCAACAACCTTTCACAGTTTCAGGGTTCCTGTTCCCACTTACTTGATCCAGATTTGCATGAGTGAAAAATGTGAAACAGTGGAGGTGGGTTTCCTGGTCTGGCCTGGTGAACCTGTAATCAATGTTCGACAAACCGTCATGCTACATTGTGTCTCCAAAAGATTTTAAGTTCTATATATATATATATATATATATACACATGATTTAAAAACAAACAAACACAAAAAAAAAGAATAAATCAAGCTGTTCAAGACACTCGTGGGTCTTAAACTGCATCCTATTCACTTCATTCTGCACTGCTTTGTGAATTTCACAGTTTCGTCTAAAAACACAGTGAAAAAAAAAATCTAATTCCCACAATGCACTTGTTATGAGATATGGCATTAAAAAATGGCAATCTATCTCAGAGTTATTACATTTATTATTTTTGAGTTCTTGTGGTCATTAGTCAATTTGCCAGACCACTTGAACAAAATCCAAACCTCAATAATTCAAAAACTTGGTAGCCAATAATTAATGCATAATTAAATTAATGCTACTCTGTTGTGTCTGTGAAAAGGAATAAAGAGCTGTATGACTTAAATAGCTAAATGATTAGTGTGTACATTGTGTATATATAAAACAAAAGCGTGAATCTGTAAATACACCATGTTTAAATTAACACCTTACCGTGACTATGTATGTCCTATTGGGCACAAATGAACTCCGGAAGAGTTAGTTGAACACTCAGCATGTTAATGCAACACGCGGGACTTTGCTGTGTAATTGATTTTACAGTTAAAATTATTCCTGTCTGAAAAAAAGTTTGAGACTCCCTGCCCTAAAGCTCTGGTTCTCAGACTGGGCTATGGGAGGGTGAGGGTCTGTGATACCTAGCCAGTGGATGGATGCATTATTCTTTAATTTTGCTACAGTGGTCGGACTGTAGAAGACTTCAACTTCTGCTAGTTATTAGAGGCTATTTGACAGGTCATTAGACTTCATCCAAGCCTCAATAATTCAAAACGAGTTCGCTCTTTAAGAGGAAAGTTCAGGTATAAAGAGCGCTATGGCGCCAATAAATATTTTTATATTTATTTTTACAGTGAAAATGGTCTCTAGCCACAAAAACCTTGCTCTAAAAGACAAAGAATATTGCACTGTGCTCTATTTCAGATACAGTACATGACAAATGCATGACCAAATCTAGTCTTCTAAATATATGAAGGAGATAAAGAGTCATGAGATTGTTCAAATATGCAAAATATAGTATGGTACACTTTGTTTTTTAAATGAAAAAAGGAGAAGAGGAGTTGCAGAAGCCATCTTAACAGTGTGACGTATGAATGGTAGAGGGGAAGTCTGAGTTATTTCAGCAATTTTCATATTTTCTTGGCATAAAATTTATTCTCTATTTGTTTTAGCCGGCTCAAGTATTCAAAATATTAACAATATTAATGCGTTTGTTTTGGTGGTTAAACTTTTGGATTTTATTACTATATAGCTACCATTAATGCTAATTGTTTTTTATTTTGTAGGTTTCTATTTAGTTTTTAACAAAACTATTAATTATTACACAAAAATAGATGTCATGACATTTGACAAAACATGGTTTCTCTGTTGCTACATAGAAAATACCAACAAAATTATTATGTTATTTGAATTATACCAAATCAACTATAATAATAAGGTATGTACAGAGATATTTATAATAATAATAATAATAATAATAATAATAATAATAATAATAATGAAATTGGCAAAATGCTAAGCAAGTGATCCAAACATTAAATTAAACATGTCTTTGGGGAAAATTCATCCACATGGCCGTGTCATCTTTATGAAAAACCCCAATATAAAAATAATGCATGACGTTACTAAGACTATTGTTATGTGTATAGACGTTCCAGCAGCAGATGACACACTGGTTGATTTTTTTTTTTATCTTGATTTATCCAACAAAAAAAGTTTTATACACACACACATACACACATAAAGACTATACAATCAGCAAAATCTAAACATATACATGATTCAACATCATTCACAAGATTGCAGCAAATAAATGATTATAGACAGCTTTTCAGATTCTGCTGGCTGAAATTACCCTGTGGCCAAAATTACCCCGACTTCCCGTAAAGTATGTCTCCTTCGGTTTTGTAATTTGTTTTACATACTTGTTTTTGTATTCCTATTGTTTAAAAAGGATCATCACATTTTAAATGAACAAGGTTTATAAAAAAATAATAATAATTAAAAAAAAAAAACATGGGGAATAAAACCAACTATGGGTTTTTGTTTGGTTGGGTTTCAAGTATCAACCCAACATTAGAACATGTCTTTCAACCATATATGAATAACATTATGTCTTTAGACCATGGGAGGCATTTCATCAGTGGTGATAATAGACAGTAACAGCACTGCGATGTGTATGTATATGGATCACTCCACATCCCAGGTGTTCTAATAATCTATTCTTTAGTTCTAAAAACTAAATACACTAACTCGGTCGCAGCATGGGTAAAAGTAGGTCGGTATGGTCTGCAGTACTGAGGAGAGAGAGAGAGAGAGAGAGAGAGAGAGCACCTACATTCCAAAACCCACATTCAAGACCAGTCACTGAATCACTTTCAGCAAGGAAACACATCTGATCTGACGTTGGTGTTGTCATCGTATTCCCTAAGAGCCCACTGTGACCCAGCGGTCACAAACCGTTTAAAAGTTCTGTAAAGTTCCTTATTCAGCTTTATCCATGACTTTAACTCACAAAGTCATGAAGTGACATCTAATGAACATCCTGGTACAGTCATGTGACAATCTGCGACTTTGTGCAGCCATGATATCATTTCCAAAATGGTGGTCTTTCTGGGTAGCACATGTGACTAACTGTAAAAAAAAAAAAAAAGCTTGTTTTTTTGTTAGTGAAAGTAAGTTTCATCCTAGTAAACAATTCCAATGATTTAATAACATCACTTTTTTTTTTATATTTAACCTGTTCTGACCGCATTTCTTGAACAAATTGATCTAAAACAAATTAAGAAAATATCACTGTGACATGTGACATAAAAAAAATAATAAATTGTCCTGAAAACTGCCATGTGACGTTTTTGAAAATGTGTTCCAACTGGTCTGTCTGGCCCGTATTATATCCTCCATAATGTCCCTTAATGGAGAAACTGGGCTCTTATGGGTTAAACAACACTTGGTCTCCTTATCCTTATAATTGTCGCTATGAAAGCTGGTGAACTTTAGCTTCCCATTTTCCATTTGGATTCAACCACGGAACCCAGAAGTTAAAGTAGATGATATTCTAAAGCGGAATAAATGAAAATACAAAGAGAAACTTACTGTACAAGATTTACAGGATTGTGCAGCACCTCTGTGATTTATTCTTCACACTTTTTTTCCCCCTTAGGCTACATAGTGCGCGTAAGAATTTAAAACTACTTTCAATTCCGTTAATAAACTGTCAGTTACTAACAGCTTTACCACTCGTGGAAGGATATGTGCTGGCTGAACAGAAATAACTGATTAAAATCACAAACAAATCATAATCTGTTAATATTAAAAGTTGTTTGTGGAATTGTTGTCTAAAATCAATATCACACTAGAGGTCCTGTACTGCTGGTACTGCTGTGCTGGATATCATCATGGCTGTGATGCCTTCTGTGATGATATCCAGCACAACAGCACTCGCTCTTGTGTGTTATTGCTTAAATAAGATTCTCTCACATCTCCTCTCATACAACAGCAACGTGCCAACAATTTCAAATTTCTGTTTATCAACGAATGATATATACATCATCCATTTCTAGTATCATTTATGTATCATCATAAATGATCACATATATCTATATTAGTTAAATAAACCTGTGCGTGTCCAGTTATAGCTGGAAATACTGTCAGAACTGCTGCAATACAAAGTTAATTGACTGTATATAACTGGTCGGAATTTAAACTTCAGTGTCAATGTGGTGTATACATTAAATAAGGAATAGTACTAAAGCAAAATATGGCAATGTTAGGGCTTATCATAGGGTAGTAAACCTAAGGAAATGTAGTTTATTAAAATATACATTTCTCATGAAGCAAAAATCATGGTAATATTGTACTCAGAATTTGATACCCATACTGTAGCTAGCAAAGGAAAATCATAAACTGTAGTGCATTTCATGAAGGCAGAACGATCTCAAGTTTTCATTGAACTAATGAATATTTTGCTATGAATTCCAACAAAACAATTAAACTGAAAGAACATTTGGTACGAGCATGGAAAAGCATCATAGAAGAAAAAAACTATAGTTTGTTAATGTCAACTGTCGTGTTCTTTACCTTGATTTACTTAAATACTACACTATATGGACAAAAGTATTTGGCCAAACCTGTGAATTATTGAATTCAGGTCCCTTATCCCCAGTGAAGAGCAATCTTAATGCTTCAGCGTTATACCAAGACATCTTGGTCAATGCTGTGCTTCCAACTTGGTGGCAACAGTTTGGGGAAGACCCTTCCTTCTATTCCAACGTGACTGAGCCCCAGTGCACAAAGCAATGACTATAAAGACATGGTTTGATGAGTTTGTTGCGGAAGAACTTGACTGGCCCTAACACGGAGCCCTGACCTCAACCCCATCGAGCACCTTTCTTGCCTGACCTCATACACACTCTACAGAATGAATGGACACGAATTCCCACAGAAAGACTCCAAAATCTTGTACACGGCAGGTTTGGACAAATACTTATGTCCACATAGAGTATCTGTTTCTGTTATTTTTGCTCACTCTAAAATCGTCGGGTCCACGAAAGGTGCAAAAACGTTGTTCCACATGTCTGCATGTAAACAAGAGGAAAATGAAAGCTGAAAAGCATTTTGATCCATCGTCTCACATTCATCTTTGGATCTCAAACCAAAATGTCTGTAACACTTTTGAAAGAGATTCTACATATTAATGCGATATGCTCCATCATGACCGGGTTATACAATTAGATCTGCAGTACATATGTTTTATCACGTTGTGACAATGTTGCAGATGGGATATTGCGTATACAATTATGCTGTTATTGCTTGTCCTTTTTTTTTTTTTGGTGTCGCTGTCAGTGATTAGCCTAGTTGACCCCTGCTGAAAAAACAGCTTGGTCTGCCCTGGCTACCAGCTGCCATTGCACAGGCCAAGCTGGTACAAAGGTGTTGAAGGTGCTGATTGGATAAAAGATGAACAATGATACCAAGTCTGAATTCACAACCTAGAACTAATCTTATGAGCATTGAGTTGAGCATGTATTATTGCTTGAGTAAGTTGGTACAGTAGATGGTGGCACGGTGGCTTAGTGGTTGGCACTGTCGACTTGCACCTTCAGGGACTGGAGTCGATTCCCACCTCAGGGTCCGGTTTTCTCCCATAGTCCAAAGTCATGCAGAATAGAGTTAATTGACCGGAGGTCGTAAAAATGTGAATAAATACAATAGTCAGCACTGGCCTCCATGGTCCCCAGTTGGACTAAAGAGGCCCCTACAGTAAATGGATGGATGGAAAATTGGTAAATATTCTGATTTTATATCTCAATCCCACCTCAAGGAATAGTATCGTGAAGGAACCTGGCGTGCAAAAGTGGCTGTGTGAAAATGATTTTCTGGAAGCTCATAGTTTGAGTATTAACACCTCAGCGCACTATAATGCCATGTCCAAAGCCAAGACCTGGATCAGGTCCAGGACTGCAGATTGTAATTGATGGGACTGTTTTGATTTACCGTCCGTTCATATTCATCTGTGTCATGCTCTATATATCACAATTTCCCATGCAAATGATTGCGCTGCTCGATCACGCTGATTAATGACGCCGTGACATTTGCGTTATTATTGTGCGAGCGTGTCTCGAGACCGACGCGTTCTGTGTCGAAGCTTTTACTGACACCTGCTGGTCGAAATCGTGCACTGCAGCTCCGCCGGGCTCGGGCATGACGTCATTGAGAAGAGCTGAAGTCGAATCTGAAATGACTCGCTTGTATGAAATGTGCATTATAAACATTATAATACATTATTAAATGTAGAGAACACTTTGGTTTAGCCTTAGATGACCAAATACACATAATAATAATTATACAGTAATTCTGATGTAAAGTCTAGTAAAAAATATATATATTCTTCTAAAAATTATATAGATAGATAATAATAGCAATTATGCAAAACCCACTCCAGTGGGCTGAGTGTCATTTGTCTCAAAAGTAGGATATATATTATTATTATTATTATTATTATTATTATTATTATGAATAGTAGTAGTTGCATTAGGTGTCTGGCCTGCCATGCAGAACATTCGAACCCTGGCGCTGATCGCAAGCCTGGATAAAATGGGTGTGCTGGGTCAGGGTGGGCATCCAGCATAAAGTTCTGTGCGGATTGGATGGTCGCCTGTGGTGACGCCTCGACGGAAGGAGCCTGAAGACAAGCAACAACAGCCGCAGTGGTGGTGGTGTTTTTAACCATCTTAATCAACTAATCAATCTGCCAAACCTGCATGTATGTCCTTGGGCGAAAAAGACAGTGTACCTGTAAGAACCCACCAAGTATGTGGAGAACATGCAAACTCCACACACATTGAACCAAAGGAGGAATCAAATCCTGACCCTGGAGGTGCGAGGCCATGGTGCTGCCATACAGTACAATACAATTTAAATCAGCTAATTAACACTTCTTTTTTTTTTTTTTTACCTCTTATTCCTATACCCTTTACACCTAAGATGCTTGAGTTTAAACTGATGGTATGCAGAAATTCAGTTCTTAATCTAAAGCTTAATAACTAAAACACTCACTCTCACTCATCATCTATACCACTTCATACTGTATTCAGGGTCCTGGAGCCTATTCCAGGACGCTCAGGGCGCGAGGCGGGGGAACAACCTGGACAGGGTACCAATCCATCGCAGAGCACACACAAATACACACTCATTCACAGACTACTCTTCGGACTGTGGGAGGAAACTGGAGAACCTGGAGGAAACCCAACAAGCACGAGGAGAACATGCACACAGAAGCGGGAATCGAACCCGGACACTGGTGGTGCAAGGCGACAGTACAACGATGCCTCTGTGCCGCCTTAACTAAAACACAAGTTTAAAAACCTTACATACAAAGTACACCACAATTGCCCAAACCACAGCCACTGGATGGAGTGCCGGTCCCAAGCTGGATAAAATGGGAGGGTTGCATCAGGAAGGGCATCCAAGTTGCTGTGCGGATAAGATGGTCCGTTGACAGGAACACCCGAAGGACTAACAGCAGGTCTACATATCCATCCGTCTATTGATCAGATCATTATCAATCTTTTCAACTCTTACTGCTAAACGTACCATTTATTTATTCTGTTTATTCAATTTAAACTATGTTAAAATATATACAACAATACAGTATAATGAGGTAAAAATGCTGTAAATATATGGCATCTTTTATAACTTAACAAATCTAACTTGGTTAAATAGTGTGCATGGAAGGATCATGAATTAAATAAACAGCCTTTATTGAATAAATAATATTGTGCATGCTGCATGTACATCTCTAATTTCCCTAATATTTGAATCCACTCTGTCAAAAAAGTTTGGTATAATATCTGCTGTACCTTTGATACTATGACAGTGGTAATATATTTATGCTCGTTTCCTTTAAACACAGATGTTATCTACCACCCTTAAGGGTGTTTCAGCTTGTTTAATTCGAATTTAATTGTTCTACAGAGAGCCTGATGAGAAAGCTTCCAGGTTGAGTTCAGTTTAGAAAGCTCGCACCGTTCGAAATCCTCCGGGAAGCTGTTCAGAAACGTGTTTTAATGTTAAAATGGACGAAAAAGCTAGTGACAATTCGTATATGAAGATATTTAATCTGAAACGGGAATGAAGTGGTATGAAAGTTCTTAACCCTATTCAACTTTTAAAATAATAATAATAATTTTTAAAAAATGAAATGTTTCAGAACACTTGTACAGGTGTAATATCACAGTGAAATGAGAGGCTAGAGGATATTTAAGAATAGTGAAGTGATTTATATTTTATGTTAAAGATTTAACAGTGTTTTCAATTTTGGGGGGAAAAAGGAGTATCATGTTGCCTTCAAACAGTGCATTGGATATCAGTTTCATAATGCTCTTTTCTTATAAAAACAACCGTATTATCAGAAGACGGAACACCAATCGTTATATAAAAATGTAAAATAGTAAACCATGCAAATTCAGAACTTAAAACATAAGATACATAAAAAGGACACCAACAAGAGGAACCAAAGACGATCAAAATCATCATTACAACAAATAAAAGCTTTGTGATCGAAACCATGAACGTTTTCCATGATTATTTCCACGAATACTATTTTTGTTTCTTTTTTAGTGCAGTGTGCAGGACTCGTCGAAGCAAAGAATAGGATGTTCCTTACGGCGAAAAAGTACATCACTAAAAATAGACGCACGAAATCGCACAGATCCCAAATAAAGCAAGCAGGAAGCCGTAGCCATTACTCAAAATAACACAGCATAATAAAACGCAATAAATATCGAAGATGTGAGACGCTGTTTCTTTTAAAGCTGGAACGCGTCATGAGATTCAACCTCAACTTGTGCGACATCATCAAAGTAGAAACGTTGAAGTTGAAGTATTTAATAAAAATAAAAAAAAGGGAAAAAAAGGACATGTTAAAGTGTATTATCAGTGTGTTTCTCAGTCAGGATTATGAAAAAAAGTGTCCTTAAATGCGGCGGACTGGAATTCGTTTGGCATCGTCACATTTGAAACACTGAAAATCAGAAGATTGAATAGATCAGAAGAGCAATTCAAAACTCAAACCATGATTTGTTTGTTCACATTATTTTGCAGATGTTGACACGGAGGCAAATTGAAAAACCCCAGAGTGTGCTAGTGCTTTTGAACGCCGCTTTGGGCCCTTCAAAGCCAAGTGCATCTGACAAAGTTGTCATCGCGTCATGACGATGACCAGCGTGTCCTTGCTGGAGGATTATTTTTGGCATTGAAAATGAGAAGAATGCTTCATTTGGGGACAACACAGCACAGACAGACAGCGGCATCACGGTATCCCAAACCTCATGAATGGTTAATGAGTGTCCTCAGTGACTTCACGCTCTTTATTCAATCTGTCCATTCTGGTCTCTCAGTCTGCATTCTTCCAGTCGCTGTTATGAGATCACCAAAGAAAAAAAAAAAAAAGGAAAAAAAAGATGAGATTCATCCTTTCCAGCAGCTCATGAAGAGATGGGACTTGGGATGAGAGAGAGAGAAAAATAATAATAAAGAAGAAGAGTGAAAGACAGCTTCACTTCTTGATGCTTTCTGTCTCTCACAGTGTTAGAGAACACACACTTCAGACGCGAGTGTGCTGAAGCCCTTTAAACATTTCAAAGGAAGGCAGGTGAGCCCGATTTTTGCAAAGAAGAGGTGGTGGAATTTTTGTTGTTGTTCAAGTAGAGCGTGTCCAAAAAAAATAAAAAAAATAAAAAGCAATCCTCTGTTTTTGTTTTGAGGATTTCACAGAGCTGGCATGCAAGTTCACACACGAGTCACTTACTGTAAGATGCGCAAACTAACAGACAGACCGTGAAGATGCAATAAGTAGGAGTTATGTTTTAAATTTAAAAGTATCACGAAACGAAATGCTCCTTTTTCGTTAAAGAGACTGGTAAAAATGCTACAACATGTTAACGAATACTACAGACCACACACAAATCAAGGACAAAAGCAAAAAAAAAAAAAAAAAGGAAGCAAAAAGTATTTTTCAGGTTTTTTCCTACCTATTGCACCTTTTACATTACAGGGACATCCTAATGCTCAAATCATCCTCCTCCTACATGAAGTAGCACCAGTCAAGCGATTAAGCATCTGAGGTTTAGAACTAAAGACTTTAGTAAAGAGTTGCTGACGATTTTTCAAGTTGCTTATCTTTTCGGTCATGTGATTCAGCTTTTAAAAAATAAATAACCTCATGCATATATTGCCATTGAGCATGTTCTCGTGACAAACGCCGACATTCACTATTCATCCTAATGTATACAGTATACGATTCATATAAAGCTGTTCTCTGTAGATGTCAATCTGTACAGTGACAAATATCCATTTCTTTTTTAAATATACTTATTTAAAAAAAAAAAAAAAATCCCTTCTATCCCATATGGCTTTTCTGTCCTGGCATCCTAAGCCTTGTTATATCTCCATTCCCCTTTTGAAAAATAACATTTCTCGCTCAAAAACCCCTTTTTACCTTGCGCCATCGCACAAGGTAACATTTCATTAAAAGTGTGTACATTCAATCGGATCGAAAATGCTCGCGTCATATTAAAACAATCGGACATCGGAGTCCACTAAAAACGATGAGTCACTGAGCTTCATCAAATCCGCCGCTTGATCCTGCCATAGATTCATACATGATGAACTTTCCAGACATCGTATTCAGTTAAACAACTGTCAGGGTCCAGTGATCAGTCTCAACCAGGCTTATTTCATCTTTCATGTCAGTCTCTCTCTCTCTCTTATTCTAATTCGTTCTGGATTTAGACGTCAAGACGGCGTTAAAGCTGAGGTGATGAACATCGAGGAGGTTATAGTCACAGTTTCGGGTCGTCCGGGTTCTGGGCCTTAGCGTGAGAAGCTGACGAGGAAGAGGAGGAAGATGAGGACGAAGAGCTGCGCCGCGTCTCCACGCCTGTGCTGGTCATCTTCAGCTTGCGGCGTTTGGCCAGAGGCGCGTTGTCCACGCTCTTCAGGAAGAAACCCTCTCGCTTGCCTCTGTTAAACGCCTGATGGAGAAAGACACAGGGAGGAAAAATGTATAAATAAAATAATAATAATATTAATAATAATAATCTAGCATTATATAAACCTAATAAATCCGGCAACGATTCACTTCCTGCTTTCTGAGAACGGATTTTCTTTCGAAACTGTAGCTTTTGTAACTGAAGTGTCCTTATAGGAAAGGGCAGTGTGACAGGAGAGCTCTTTTATCGCACCCTGAATAACCGCTAACTCTCAGAAACACCTCTGAGTCTTACATAAAGCTGTCAAATGCCCTCCCCTTATGCCTGTTATACTCGAACAGCTCAAACTGTCATCGTCAAATGTCCTCAGAACCATGCGCTCTATTCAGGAGGCAGCATTTACTGTACATTTTCTAGAGATAAAGGCTGATAGCATCAGACACACTTAAACCTGATTAAAAACATTCTGATACGGAGAGAAACTTGCCACCAACTGGCTTTTAGTGTTGGGACTAAATCATCCTCTTATGAGCATGTCATGTTATTCATTTTTCATCTTGCAAGTCATGACCAGAGATGTCTTTTTTTTTTTTTTTTTTTTTTTATCATTTCTGTGCTGAAAAATCTATCATGGAAAAGCCAGTTTATGTCTTAAAAGATGATGCTGCTGGTTAACCTTGAACGTGGCATTGACGTAGGTGCGGACGGTGGGGCCGCTGGACTCCAGGACGTCAGGCGTGCACAAGGGGGTGGAGGACACGCCTCCGCCCTGCAGCCACGCGTTCTCCTTCAGGTCTGAGAGCTTGAGTCGCCGCTCTGGGTCCACTGTCAGCAAACCTTAAAGGCAGAAAGGGACATTAACATCGGCTGTCCTGAGACAGATCCTGAGACGAAGTGGATTGTTAGTCTGATGAATTTACAGTGGTGTCCAAAAGTATTAAGACAACATATGGCATGTATTATACATAGCCCTCGCTTGCACAGAACAGATTATTTCACTAATTTGTTTTTAGCCAATCCGACTGATTGAGTTGTGCTAATTAACTGAAAAACTACTGAAAAACAGTCTATGTAACAATGATATTCAGCTTTTCAGAGCCATCTCAAGATCTAAACCTAACAGAAAACTATTGGACAATGTGGAAGAAAGCATGTTCTTAAAGATGCAATCAAACAGGCATGGATTGATCGAGTGACACTAGACGTCCTTTTGACTTTACGCCTTTAGGTTTTGAAAAATAAAGGACTCCATACTAAATATTCATTGTTGTAAAGCAATCCTACTGCAAAAAGAAATATCTTAGTCTCTTGATTGTCATTATTTTAAACAAATGCAGAAAATGTCATAAAAAATTGATTAAAACATTAGAACATTTAATTCTTTTGGCCACCACTACTCTACATCCTCACATTCCAGGACTTTGACTATAGTGTGTATTGGAACAAATCAGGAGTATTAAGCAGGATTAAACACTGAAGCACCGACTGGACCTCAATTTTTTTGGGCAGTGGTCGCTAAAACGGTACTGATCGGGGTTCAAGCACCAGCATCACCAAGCTGCCACTGTTAACCCTATCCGCTCCAGCGGCGCTGTATCTGGGCTTGACCCTCTGCTCTGACCCCAGATCATACAGGATTATATTTAGGTGAAAAACCAAAATAGGCAACTAACTGTAGCTGAACTGAACAGAGTCAACATATAGGAACTGGAGATACTTCACCTGACAGGATTCATCTGACCGTGTTATTAAGGCGTAACAAAAAAAGGATTAGCAAAGACATGACACACAACACATTCTCTCCATTTCTCAAAGTTCTTTAGGAAAACGGTTTAAAGCCAAGAATTAGGTCACATCTGTATGTATATTAGCATGAATACTGGTTCCTGAGCTACCAGTTCTTCAGCATGTTACTATTCCACCTACACCTTATGACTAATAACATTAGTCACAATCATGATGACTCATTTATAACTGTAGTCTGACACACTGGGCATGAAAGCAGGTCCTTAAAACGTTGTGCATATTGGAAATAAAGCCACAACACAGAGTTGTCCTAAGGCAGCACTGCATTTAAAATGTATTTTTTAAATGGGAAACTGATGTCCTGTTACTGTAGTTCTGAGTATATAAATTGTACGTGGGTGAGTCAAACATCGCCCTTGTACATTTAAAACGTCTGTTGGCCGCTCTGTTCTATCAGCACTTTCCGTTCAAGGCCACTGCCTCCCCAGCCAATGCTGTGCAGGTGTGAACGTGTTGCATCAGTTCGTTTGTAACCGCGGTGCGAGCAAAAATTAATGCCCCACTTATGATTTGCACGAAAGAAAAGCAGCGTGCAGTGGTTAATTTTTTTTTTTTGTGGTCTGAGGGTGTACCTGCTACGGAAGAGCTTAAACAGAAGTGTTTGAATATCTGGAAACAAAATTCGGGCTGATACTCTACGGAACGTGAAAAGAATCGTGACTGGTGACGAGACACAGATTCATCACTACGAGTCTGAGACTAAATGGCAGAGTATGGAATGGAAACATCCTCAATCATTAACCGAGAATATGTTTAAAAGTCAACTATCAGCTGGAAAATTGATGCTTACAGTTTTCTGGAATTCTCAAGAGTCAGTATTGGAACATAATCTAGAAAAAACGTTTAACAATCACCAGTGATCATTACAGTGAGACGCTTATTGTAAAGCTGAAGCCAAAACTTCGGATTAAATACAGAGGACTGCTATCCAAGGGCGTTATGATCGTCTATGACATGCACGTCTAAAACACTTCCGCCCACACTGTCGACACTCTGCAAAAACTTAAAGCATCCTCACTTTCTCACGCCATCTGAAAAACGGGTCTCGTCTCGCAGCTCAGCCTAAAACATTTTTAATGAGGGAATACGAAAGCTTGTTGAAACATATTTAAAAGTAATGAAATTGTGTGGGAAAATTATATATTTGTCTTTTCTAAGTTAATTCAAATTAATTCTAGAGCCAGAGTGCGGATAATTTTTGACTCGTACATTATGAATAATCAATATTTATAAATAAATGCAAAATATAAAGTGATCCTGTAGTAGTTGGAAAATCTACCTCTGACTAGATCCTTGGCCTCCTCAGACACGCCTTTCCAACCCTCGCCGTCCAGTGAGAAGTCTCCTTCTTTGATCTTGTGCATGATGTCGGCAGCATGCGATGACGTCATTCCTTTCTTTTCACTTTGGAATGGGACTTGTCCGGATAGCATGGTGTACTGATCAAAGAACAAAAAAATACATTACAGCGGGAATTCTCACATGTAAGGATAATTTCAAATGCAACATATCCGTCCAAAAAAAAAAAAAGTAAGAAAGAAAGAAACCACACACCAGGATGACTCCAAGGCTCCAAAGGTCGCATGCCTTGTCGTATCCGGATTTGTGAAAGAGTTCGGGTGCAGCGTACTGCAGGGTGAAGCACGGCGTCTGCAGAGGAGCGCTGCCTGCGGGAAACAGGCGCGCAAACCCAAAATCGATCACTTTCAGCAACGAGTCTTCAGCCTCATCGGCGAAAAGGACGTTCTGAGAGAGGGACGGAGAAACAGGACCAACATATTTAGCATTATTGAGCAATGCGGTGATTGCAATCAATAAAACCTTTTTTATCAGGTCAGGTCAGGTGTCATCCAAAACAACCAAAGTGGCCTGTTTGGAATATATTAGTAAATGTGACAGAAATCAGAATGAGGAACGAGTCCCAGGACTTGATACCAAAACCTTCAGAAGCTCTGAAGGAGAACTCATGCATGTTCACCCTAAAGGTCTGTACAGTGTGTGGTTACCACAGACAGGAACATCCCTACAACGAGAACGCAATGGAAAACCAGATGAATTTACTTTAGTCTGTGAAATGCCTTTATGATCTTTTGTTGTATTCGATGTATTTATTAATAAATATGTATTAGTTAATGAATCTAAGTGATTTACTTCTTCAGTGAAAAGAACTTAGATCAACATCCGAGTGCCTCAATTTTGACAGTGTGGTGCGACTGGCTGCTTTACTTCCCAGGGAGCGCTCATGTCTGTGTTTCTTTTTTGGCTCTGCCTTATAGTTATACTGTCAGTCTGTGCTGTCATAATCCCTGCTTGCATTCTGCACTAAATATACATTCACCTTATACCTTATATGTTCTATCTCTGTCTCTGTCGAGTTGCACATGGCGCTCCTGAGCTGCCAAAGTGATCCAGAACCCCTGTTCCCCTCTGGACCTCTCGGACTCATCTGGTGCGCCGCGTCTGGTTGGAGATCTCGTCGCATGGAGGCTCTGTGTGGTCTGCTTGGGATGCATGTTGTTCCACTTGACCATGAAAAGGATCTTGGACTTGGCTGATGCAGACAGCTGTTTTCTAATCACTTGTGACTGTAGTCGCTCAATAGTTCAGGCCTGAAATTCCTATAAACGGTTCCGTGTCGGAGTCTCCATAATAAAAATAAAGTGGACTTAATACTTAAACCTTAAACCCGTCTGCTCTTCCTATTGCCATCTCCGGGAGTTTTTCCTTGCCACTGTCACCCTCCTCCTGCTCATCAGGGACAGGGATCTGTTCGATTTCGACTTGTATTCCCTCACATTTCATACTCATTTCCCTAATTCTCCTTTGATTCTGTAAAGCTGCTATGCGACAATGATCAGTGTTAAAAGCACTATATAAATAAAATTGAACTGACCTATGCAGAAAGGCATAAATAACCAGAAAACCGTAACACCATAAGGGATCATTTACTGTTGTTTGTAGAGTAAAATGCTTGTATTTCTTAATTTGTGTTATCAAGTTTTAAACACTTATTGTGCTTTAGCTTCAACATTTGCCGCTGCTTAAGCCATTTGTTGTACTGCTGACCGAACACACACGCTTAACTCGGGCTCAATGCTGCACACACACACCTACTCATCAGGCAAATTCCTGCATTTACATGCAAATCGGATGCAAATGCACTGTTCTCTCCCGCAAAGAAAGCAATTAGGATCTCGTTTGTGGTGTACAATGGATGAGTTCATAACCGCTACAACTCCGAGTCTATTACATTTACACCTTTATAAGTGCATTACCTCTCTACGCATCATCGTATTAAAGTTATATCAGGACTCTCATCAGTTCATCTTTCGCTTATCCGTTTATTCATTCTGTCATACTATATATTTACCTCTGGCTTGAGGTCTCGGTGCACGACTCCGGCCTCGTGCATGAAGCTGACGGCTGACACCAGGCTCTTCATCAGCTGACTGGCCTCCCCTTCGGCAAACAGCTTCTTTTTCTTCAGTCGCTCCAGCAGCTCGCCCCCACGCAGCAGCTCCATGACCATATACGTGTGATACTGAGAGCGGAGTGATGCGTAGACAATAAGAAGTAAATAATGACCTCAGGAGACACGAGAAAAAGTGACGACATGAGTGTCAATTACCTGATCGGTGTGGACCTCATGGAGGGTGACTATGTTGGGATGAGATTCACACTGTCGAAGTGCGGCGATCTCCCGCTGAGTCATGGACTCCATCCTACAGCAAGACCGCAGATATCAGTTTATTATTTATGCATGGGCAGAAAAGCTTCCACTCAGAATCCCATACACAGCCTAGAGCCAAGAACACTGAAGCAACGACTTAAGACTCCCATATGATAATGTTTTTTTTTTTTATTCAAACTGAAGCGAGACTTTTTTTTTTTTATACATAATATACCTGTTGTACTAACTATATCTATGGTGCATTTGAATCGTTTTTTTTTTTGTTGTTGTTGTTGGTTTCTGCCCACTAAACTTAGTCGTTGTTCTGCACACCTGCGGCTGATGATTTTAACCGCATACTCCTGGCCGGTCTGCTTGTGCCTGCACCTCCTGCAGATGGAGAAGCTGCCTTCGCCCAGTGGTGGCCCCTGAAGACACAGCTCATAATGCAGGAAAAACTGGGACTCCTAAGAAAGAGCATGGAAAAATAAAAAGTGCTTGAACAGATATTAAGAGGATTAGCATTACCCACATTTCACCCATAGCGAGAAAAACAAAGAACCAAGACTGAATGAACGCATCATTGAAACTACAACTTGAATCATTTCATGAGACTTTTTGTCCATTTATGTAGTCAGTTTGGTGAAAAAAAGAGGAGATGGAAATGACCAACACAGTTTGCGAGCGTTCCGCAAGATGAGCAAAGATTTTTAATAAATTTTGACTTGAAAAATGAGCAAGTCTTGGTTTACGAGTACCGAGTATCATGCATCACGCATGTGCTTCTTGTTTTGACGCCGAGCGTCACGTGATCACAACTGAGCCAATGGTTTTTCTCTCTCGTGCACTGCGGAATTGTGGGTTATCATCTCCCCTGCTGGGTCTTAGTGCTCGTCTCTCACTGGTATAATTAACATCCGTGGGTGTACTGTTTACTATAACACTGTGACTACGTATGTGCGTATAAAGCATCTTTTATTTTGTGTTTGTAAGCGTGTGTGTACAATGTGTGTGTGTACTGTTTATTATAACACACATGTGTGCGCGCATAAAGCAAAAGAAAGTCTCATTATAGAGGTTAAAGATCCATTTGCTCCTTCTCTGTATCAGCCTGCAGTTCACGTGGGTCATTTGACACCGTGCACTTACACACGTGCGCACACACTCCCCGCCGCCTTCACACACAGACACGCACACACTCTACACAGAAACACTGCTCTGTCGCGATTCTTTTCAAAGGTAAAGTACATGTTAATCTGTTTTTTTACCTTACAGTAGTGATTCTGGTAGTCTGGGCTCAGTCTAGTGTCATTAGAAAGATTTCCTTTTTTCCTGTAAAAACAGTGTTTCCGTTGTGTGTGTGTGTCTAATGATACAGTTGGGGGAGGGGGAGGGGGGGTGTTTACCGTGTAAGACGAGGAGAGGGGAGGGGCTAATTCCCCACACACACACACAACCACACAGCATCTGCGCGCACAAACGGAAACACTTATCTGTCGAGATTTATTGTTACTTTTATTTTAAAGGTAAAGTGCAGGTTAATTTGTTTTATTTTTACTTTATATTTTTATTCATTATTTTTATGTATTTATTTTTTTGGGCTGTGGAATGGATAATTTGAGTTTCCATTATTTCTTATAGATCAAAAAATTTCCACGAGAGTTTTGGAATACGAGCCCACTTCCGGAACGAATTATGCTCGTAATCCAATGTTCCACTGTACAATTACTCATTTCAAAAGTAATTCAAAGTTTTCAATTACAAGCTCAATCTTGCCCTTTATGTATCGAATGAGGGTCATTTAAGAGAAACCAGGAATAGTGAAGCAATTTCTCATGAATGAAGGCTTAAAACCGATTGACATTTACAGGAGACTACGAACACGGTATGATGATGAGACTCTTAGCCGTAGTAAAACATTTGAGTGGTGCAGGCATTTTTAAAGAAGGCCGCACATCAGTGAATAACAATCCAGGCTGAAGTGGTCAGAGACTTACATTCGGTGAGTGGAATCATCCTTATCCCTGAAAATCGAGGGATAGCTTTAAGAATAAAGTTATTGCCACATCCCCAAACAGTCCTGGCCTCGCTCCATGCCATTTCCACATGTTTGGGCCATTAAAGTAGTTCCTGAGGGGCCAGGCAGTCCAGTAATGGGGAGTTTATCTTGATGGTATCCAAGCACTAGTGAACCGCTGGGATAAGTACACATCCCAGCACATCGTGTAGCCGGGGTTATATAGATCTCCTAACTGTGTTCTGTTATTCAATCAAAAGTCCCGGTTTGACCTGAACACCCCTTGTACAATTCAAAATAAAATAACCATTCTTTTCAAAGATGTTCTGTTTCCTATCTGAGGAAGGAATGGTACGTATGACGTGTTTAACCTATTCCTACATTGCCTTTAAGAATACGAGTGTTAATATGATGCAGTACCTTTAACATGGCGCTGCGCTGAACCGTAGCAGAGCCGGGTCGCTCCACGCTCACTGGAGCGTCTAAGAAATCTCCCATCACTGCATTCTTGTTGAACAAGATGGATGGAGCTACAAATGAGTAGCCCTGCAATCAGCAAGGATGGTAGAAGGAGAGAAAAAAAAAAAGAAATATTTCAGTGATGTGAAAGAACAGGGCTTAAGAGCAACAGTCTGGTCTGGGAAGGGTTCACTGGGGAGTATATCGGGGTGTTTGGTTTTATTTTGGTGCAGGCAGAATGTATTAAATACGAATTATCCCATCAGTATTCATTTAATAAAAAATAAAATAAATAAATGTAATCAAACAGAAATACAGTTGTAGCTGCTAATTCTACTTTTGTTTGCTACGGTAAGATTTAGATTTTTTGAGAAAAAACTTTTTTTAAGTCAAAATCAAAACCTTAGAGTTTAGCAAAAATCTGTGCTGCACAATTAATCATAATTAGACTCCTCCTTTCTCATGAAACAATCAACAGCAACTGTGATGAGCTCAAACATGCTTACAAAAACAACTTAACTTTTAAATCTGTGTAATAAAATACAATCTCAGTTAATGATTTCTCTTTCTGATGAGTTCCATGTTTATTTTTTTTTGCATTCTTGTTTATTTTTAATTTATTTACCGATTTGTATAAATGTATATAATTAATATAATACAATAAAGCTCATTTAAAAAAGGCTTTATAAATAACTACAAGATAAAAAAGATATCAGTAATAAACAACAACAAAAAAATTTAAGATGTGTGTACCTGGAAGAGACGGTCGGTGCTGGGAGGGGTGCTAGCAGGGGAGTAGACCGGCTCCATGCCTGTGAACTCCTCTGCGAAATTCCCCACGTCCAGCTCATTACGCAGCTCTGGCTTGAACGGGCTCGCGACCTTCTTCGCCGCCAGATCGGCCCAATTCAAACCCTACAGCGAGAACCGCGAATAATCTCAAACTGAACCTGTTCATACGCTCCACGATACCACAACAGTAATACAAAAAAAAATAATAGAAAAATAAAGAATGTGCATTACCTTGAAGAAAGGATGACTTTTAATATCCTCGGCTCCTCTGGGCCCGGACCCCAGTCTCTTGTGCGGGTCTTTTACCAGGAGCTTCCTGATGAGGTCCTGAGCCACCGGCCCGATTATAGACGGGAAAGGAGGCTCGCAGCGCAGAATTCGCCTGGAAGAGCAATCGGAGATCCAGAGATAGAAATTAGCGAGATTAAATCAGAGAGAGGCAGACGAATGGGAAAGATGAAGAGACGGAACAAGAGGGGCAGACACAAGAGAGAGGCAGCAACTCTAAGCGGATCAAACCTCCCCCACATGCTAAGCTAAGTGCTTCCTAAAGAAATTCATTAGAGGTTTTACTGCATTATGGAATGGGATACAGAGGATGAAGGATAATGTTATAAGTGAACAGGGAAAATAAGGCAGAATAAATGAGTGAGTGTATGTGTGCGTGTGTGTGTGTGTGGGAGAGAGGTACAGAGTGTGTAATAACACTGGGGAGTCTGAGTGGAACTACAGAGCACGGATGAAGTGGACGTGAGGAAAATAGTAGAGCGAAAAGAGTGTGGGAGAGACTCACTTGGACACCTCGCTCTGCGAGTTCCTCTCGCCCTCCAAGGTGAAAGGGGACGCACCAGTCAACAACTCGAACATGAGAATCCCCAAACTCCACCAATCTACTGACTACAGACACAGAGCACAGAAACAGCACGGAAAATTATGAACAGGAAGATGGAAACAAGGTAAAGAATTAACGAAGAAAAATAAAGAATGGAGGAAAATGGGATAGAATGAGGGAATGAAGAGAGAGGGTAAAAGAAAGTAGGAAGGAAAAAAAAAAGAAAGGAACTAATTAAGTAAAAGACAGATGGAATTAATTTAGTAAAGGAAAGAAGGTATGAAAGAGGGAACGAAGGAAGTAAGTGGAAGAAGGATGGATGGAAGAAAGGAAGGAAGGGAGTGAGTAAAAGAAGGAAAGAAGGATGGAAGGATGGAAGAAAAGAATCTACGTAGGAAGGATTTGTTTTTGTTTGTTTTAGGGTTTATTGCCATATCAGCTTCCCAGGATATTTCATGGCAAATGCATATCAAATATTAAACTTATTTATTTGAACCAATATAATGTGTCATAATATAATGGATTTAAAGTGTTGTGGAAAAAAATTAAAATAAATTATATTAAACATGGCCTTAGCCAGAAGAACAAGACTTTACATGATGTTCTTTAGGTTCACTTTTTATAAAAATTGTAAAAGTTTTTCTGGTTTTATCTTGCAGAATATGTTTTTTTTTTTTTTTATTTTGTTCAGGTAGAAATTGTTTTTGTATGGTATTAAAAATTTGGCAGGTCAAGAGTATATGCTTTATTGTTAGAGTAATGCTACAGTGTTGACATTTTGGAGCTTCTTCCCCCTTTAATAAATAAGCATGGGTTAAGTTTGTATGACCTATACGGCACCTTGTATATACGACTTGGTCATGTCTGGATTCGAAGGGGTGAGGGCGTCTTTTTCCCACCAATAGATTTATTTCGAATAATTTGTTATTTTGGCACTGTTCTCTGCTTGCCATTTATTTAATTTGTACTGGTTTATCAATGGTTTGAGGTCAGAGGGTGGGATTTGACATGCGCTAACTGGTTCTGTAAGGGCTTGTTTTGCTTCCGAGTCACGTTGGAAGGAAGCTATGAAGGAATTGAATAAAAGAAGGAAAGTAGGGATTAAGAAAAGAAGGCAGACGGACACAGAAACAGAGACAAAAATAGTTGGAAGGAAGAAAAATGGATGTAGACAGACAACTGGATAGGAAGGAATGAATGAAAAGTGGAAGGAAAAAAAGACAAGCTAATCAGCAGACATTATCAGGAGCTCTAACCTTGCCGTGGCCGGTCTTTCCTCGGATGATTTCTGGGGCCATGTACTCAATGGTGCCACAGAATGAGTATGTCCTCTCTTTCTGTTAGCGCAGGAGAGCATGAGTCGGATTTTTGAAATTGTAAAACAAAAAGATGCAAAAATCCATAAAACACACAATTTCCTTACTTATTATGCTAGCTAATGTGCGCTTAACAGATCTTAGCAAAAGGTTCTAACTAAAGCTCTTTAATTATGTTTAATACGGAAATCAGCTCACATCTGCATTAAAGGAGCGGTTTGTCATTTTAGAGCCCTCTGCTGTCAGATAAACACAGTGCCAAAAAAAATAAAAAATGAAGCTTTCGGCTTTCCCAAACTAAATCTACCCCTCTATTAAAACCTCTTATGCCTCACAAACTGCCTTTCAAGGAAAAGGGGGAGAAATGAGCAACGTGATTCCAGCCTGAGGCTGAAATAATTCCCTAGCTGAAATTCCCATTTAAGGCAAGACCATTAGTTTTCCTAGCCATTGAAAGATTTCTACCCTTAACTCCTTTTTTCAGTACATTACCCATTACCTACTCTATCCCCACCCAAGTGCAACACACCAGAAGTTCTCCTGGATATTACAATTACTCACCTCCTCCTCCAAAAACTCCTTACTCAGTCCAAAATCGGTGAGCACCACATGACCGTCACTATCCAACAAAATGTTCTCCAGCTTAATGTCCCGATACACGATGCCAAGCTGCATGTAAAATACATCAGAAACAGAGTGGAGCTGTTACAGCGCCAGCAGACACATTGATCCGCTAATCTTCAAAATGTACAGCATGTCATACATTATACGTATAATCAGATATATAATAGAACGGTTACAACAGAGCATGAGACATAACACAAAGTGATTATAACAGAACAGAGGAGTGTAAAAACATGCTTCTTGTTTCTGCGTTATTAGATTCGTGCTTATAAATACATTAAGAGGAAGTGAAACGGCCGGCTTTGTGAAATGCTGCGGCTCTCTGACTGCTAAGGGAAGCGAATTTAAATGTGAGCAGATCCCGGGTGTCTCACCTTGTGCAAGTGCTCCAGCGCGAGCACGATCTCTCCTATGTAGATTCGCACCTCATCCTCGGAAAAGTGATCACGCTGGTACAGGTGAGTGAACATCTCTCCTCCGCTCACATAATCTATATACAAACATACACACATTAACAATGTATGGTACAATAGCAGTTTTCATGGATGACTAAGTCTTACTGTGTTTTTTTTTTTTTTTTTTTTTAACCTTTGTCCCCTTTTGCGTTACTTACTCATTACTAAAACAATCTCCGCCTTTTAATATTACGTAGGTAAAACGTACAAATGACACAAATACACAGGAATATCCCGTCTAACTTTAACACCTGCTGTTACAATTACTTAATACCTTTTGACCAATCAGATTTGAGAATTTAAAAAGGCACTGTGGTATAAATATGAATAAGGTATTAAATAAATAAATTTTATTGGAAGGTTAATACCAAAATAGATTAAATATATATTTCATGTGTTCAAGTCTTTGATAAACCTTCGTTAAATTGGATTCGGCCGAGTTCTCACCCAGGATAAGGTGGAGTTTGGTCTGGGTCTGGAAGGCGTAGTGCAGAGTGACCAAGAAAGGCGACTGCCGAATGTGTTCAAGAACCTGCCTCTCCGTCCGTGTGTGCTCTGCCGTCTTCGCCTTCTGAACGATCGCTGCCTTCTTCAGAACCTTCAGAATAATTATACAACAGTTGGTTATGGCAAAGTAACCTGACTGGACGAGAGGCATCCCACCGGTGTGGTGATAATGGACAATAACAGCACTGGAATGTTTAACAATATGCATCACTCCGCGTCCTACACTGTTGCACTAATTACACTAACATTTGGTAGCAGCATGAGAGAAAGTGGGTCTGTGCAGTCCGCCACACTGATGGAAGAGCAGCTAACATGCCAAAACCCACATTCAAAACCTGTCAAGGATGGATGTTTAGCAAGAAAACACATCTGATAACGTTATGTTATTTTAAACAACACTTAATAAATAAAGCTGTTCGGAATTGCCTTCATGCTGTTTTATTTACGCATAGGGCGAGCTACAAAGCTAACGAGCTTCTAACACAAGGCTGAATCCCAAATTCCTCTGTAACTGGGATAAGGCATTTTACACACAAGCTTTCTGCGATTCAACCCCGGGAACCTGAAAGTTAATGGAGCTGATATTCTTAAGTGGAATAAGTGGAAATATAAAGAGAAACTTATGAGATTTATAGGACTTGTCCACCACCTCAATAGTTTATTCTCCTCATCTTTTGGCTACATAGTCCTGGAAAAAACTTAAAACCACTTTCAGCACGTTAACTGAACACGGCTGGTACATGATTGGACATAACTGCACCCTAGTGCACGGCCATGCTGATAACCAGAACAACAGCACAACCTCTCGTGTGATGAAATTTATTTTTTTTTTTTTTTTTTAATAGACATGGATTTTAGGCTTTGGTGAGAAACTTGCCCTATACTGTTCTTTACATAATAAGTATCCAATTACATTTTTTTTTTACATTTAACAATTACATTTTTCAGTTCAAGGCTACATTAAACGTCTTATACACTTTTTCATCCTTTTTTGAAGTGTATAAAATAAACTGTATTGTATAAAATTTATAAATTGGTCAATAACTTATCAGTTGTGATAAATGATTTAAGAAAAAAATGTAACTGTATATTTTCCATGTAGCAAAAAATAAGGATTTAATTTGTTTTGCAGCACAAAGCAGTGGCAAATAATGGTTTGCATTTCAGAGACAATGCATGTTCCCATCCTAAACTGATTGTGGAGGTTAAACCAGAACCCAACGAATCTGCCAAGCCATATCATATAGTATTTTCCAACTCAAAGGATTTACGCAACATATAGAGAGGGAAGCATTTCAACGCACAGCTGTCACTGGCACTTTTTTCACATGATAAATAAACTTGAAACTGGAAATGTTCTTTTCTCATCCATCTTGTTCTCCTTGTACTTTTTTATGAAACTCTCACAATCTCAGAGAAGCCTGAGGTCAGACTTGTTTCTCTGTTCAATCTGAGCACAATCCGCTGTACGGAGTGTCATTTCCAAGTCTTCAGTGCTTACAGTCAGCAACAGAGTCTTGTTGTTACATAATTCAACATCCTTCCTGACATGGCTCAATCACCAGAAGTGAAGTAAACAAAGAACTGTAGCAATCTTTATTCACTACATACACAATGCTTCACACACTGCCAGGTTTTAAAAAATATATATAAAAAGAAGCAATGATCCAAAAAAAAAAAAGCGCACTCTAATATTATGTTGACCTGCTTATAGCTTAAGCTGCACATTTATTATGGAATTGTTTCAACAACCTTATGCAACCTCACAACATTTTTCTTCCATCCTGAGTTTATTTTTGGTTGAGTTCGTGTATTGATGATTGGAAAGTCGAACCACTCTGTTAAAAGTCTTCTCCAGCACACACTAAAGTCTTTCAGAGGGGTTAAGGTCAGGATTATGTGGTGGCAAATTCATAAGCCCTCATGCTCCCAGAACGACTCGGTCACAATTTGAACCTGATGAATATTGATACTGATGAGTATTGTTGTACTGAACTATGCCCTAGCCAATAGGGAAGTAAAACTCTGTATATGTGATTACCTGGTCATTCAGTACATTCAGGTCATCAGCTGACTTCATTTTATTGACACATAATCGTTTCATGGCCTAGACCTGACCAACTGAAGCAACCCCAGAATATAACACTGCCTCCGGAGGCTTCTACAGTAGCCAGTATGCATGAGGAGTACATCTCTTAACACACTTACCTTCTTACTGTGACCCTGGAATAGGGGCAAATACCAATCCCTATCTTCCTACAATCCTTTAGACCTCCTGTCTGGCAGTTTCAACCTCAGCATCCTTCCAAAGACCAATCCCTATGCTCCCTAGCAAACTGATTAGTCTTGGTAACAAGTTGTTTTCTTATAAACACTCAGCTGTTTAGTCCCAATCCTGAGTTCTCATTGCAGTGAGTGTGAAAATGCTCTTGCTTTCACTATTAAACATAGATGTGATTTCTGTTGTCCTTTTTTTTTGTGACGCAACTTCAGCAAAAGCTTAACGGATCATCGAGCATGATCGTTCAATAATTTTTCCAGGGGAATTTATGTGAAGTTGACAGGTTTTAAAAATGTATGGACAGTTTTTAACCTAATACCAGTAATACCTTCTTTAGTTATTTTGTTTGCTTGTTGTAGGACAATAATTTTACCTTTCTGAACCTTAGTAACATGGGACACGTCTTCCCGAAATGATTGCTTAAGAAATGAGTTAGGGTTAACAAGACTTGTTGACAACAGAAGCATATTAATTACTGCATATTTAATACCCAATCAAAGCCTCTCAAGTATTTACTTATTTAAATCCAAACAGCAAGATTTGTTTATTTTGTCCAGGACAGGTATGTGTATATATCATATTTGTATAATGACAGAAAGAGCTATATTAAACAAACCTTCATGGCATAAAGTTTGCCTTCATCGTGGCCACTGATCTTCCGGACCAGGAAGACTTTTCCATAGGCTGGTAAAAAAGGAGAATAAGAGAGAAATGTGGTTTTAGTGTATTTGTGAATAACTAGATACAAGATAAGAGCTGAGGACAGACTGACATTTTGTAGTCAGAGAGAGAGAGAGAGAGAGAGAGAGAGAGAGAGAGAGAGAGAGAGAGAGAATAGATGGGTGGAAGGATATAACAACAGAGGAAGAGGGAGAATTAGAGCAAGAGGCAGACAGACAGAAAGCAAAAGAGGCAGAGATACAGTGATAGACACAGAAGGAGAGAGAAGCCAAGAGACAATCTGACAGACAGAAAAAAAGACAGAGAATTAGAGACAGAGAATTAGAGACAGAGAGAGACAGACAGGAAGAGAAGGATAAAGGATTATACTCACTCGTGTATTATAAATATACTGTAATAGTGTTATTATTTTTCACATAAAGCATTTTAGCAAATCTAATTAAAGTACTGTACAGTCGTGGCCAAAAGTTTTGAGAATGACACAAAGATTAGTTTTCACAAAGTTTGCTGCTAAACTGCTTTTAGATCTTTGTTTTAGTTGTTTCTGTGATGTACTGAATACAAGCACTTCATACGTTTCAAAGGCTTTTATCGACAATTACATGACATTTATGCAAAGAGTCAGTATTTGCAGTGTTGGCCCTTCTTTTTCAGGACCTCTGCAATTCGGCTGGGTTGCTCTCAATCAACTTCTGGCCCAAATCCTGACTGATAGCAACCCATTCTTTCATTATCACTTCTTGGAGTTTGTCAGAATTAGTGGGTTTTTGTTTGTCCGCCCGCCTCTTGAGGATTTACCACAAGTTCTCAATGGGATTAAGATCTGGGGAGTTTCCAGGCCGTGGACCCAAAATTTCAACGTTTTGGTCCCCGAGCCACTTAGTTATCACTTTTGCCTTATGGCACGGTGCTACATCGTGCTGGAAAATGCCTTGTTCTCCACCAAACTGTTGTTGGATTGTTGGAAGAAGTTGCTGTTGGAGGGTGTTTTGGTACCATTCTTTATTAATGGCTATGTTTTTGGGCAAAATTGAGAGTGAGCCCACTCCCTTGGATGAGAAGCAACCCCACACATGAATGGTCTCAGGATGCTCCGGACAAGCCCTTTTCCATGATGCCCCAAACAATTGGAAAGAGGCTTCATCCGAGAATATGACTTTGCCCCAGTTCTCAGCAGTCCATTCGCCATACTTTTTGCAGAAGATCAATCTGTCCCTGATGTTTTTTTTTTGGAGAGAAGTGGCTTCTTTGCTGCCCTTCTTGACACCAGGCCATCTTCCAAAAATCTTGGCCTCACTGTGCGTGCAGATGCGCTCACACCTGCCTGCTGCCATTCCTGAGCAGCTCTGCACTGGTGGCCCTCCGATCCCGCAGCTGAATCCTCTTTAGGAGACGATTCTGGCGGTTGCTGAACTTTCTTGGACGCCCTGAAGCCTTCTTAACAAGAATTCAACCTCTTTCCTGGAAGTTCTCGATGATCCTATAAATTGTTGATTTAGGTACAATCTTAGTAGCCACAATATCCTTGCCTGTGAAGCCACTTTTATGCAACGCAATGATGGCTGCACGCATTTCTTTGCAGGTCACCATGATTAACAATGAAAGAACAATGATTTCAAGCATCACCCTCTTTTTAATATGTCAAGTCTGCCATTCTAACCCAATCAGCCTGACATAATGATCTCCAGCCTTGTGCTCGACAAAATTCTCACCTAGACGATTACAAGACGATTACTGAAATGATCTCAGCAGGTCCTTTAATGACAGCAATGAAATGCATTGGAAATTTTTGGGGGGATTAAGTTAATTTTCATGGCAAAGAAGGACTATGCAATTCATATGATCACTCTTCATAACATTCTGGAGTATATGCAAATTGCTATTATAAAAACTTAAGCAGCAACTTTTCCAATTTCCAATATTTATGTAATTCTCAAAACTTTTGGCCACGACTGTACATTTCTGTATCATTTCAATATGTAAAGCCTACTACTAAAAGAATAAAAACAGAATGGGTCACTGAACATATAATTATACTAAAATACAATCATGATATTTTTATATCAGTGACCCTAGTGTATATATTTACATAAAACAAACACATAATCTTAAGTTCATAATTGGCTTGATATGATTTAAACCCATATTAATATAAACTACAGTGATGCAAATTGCAATAAAAACGATTTCCCTTTCAGTTATTAATACTCTGTGTTCTGTGATTAGCATCTCATTTAGACACGAGCCGTTACAGAGCTCCAGAAGGCCACCGGCTCCGACTCGGTTTCATTTCTCAGCACAGAGCGTTATAATGACCTCGCGAGCCAAAACAGAAAGACTGCAGGCGAGCAAGAGGAAATAATCACTAGTGGAGGAATGTTTGAGCGGCAATCTGGCCGGGTTTCTCACCTCCGGTGCCGAGCACTTTGAGAAGTTCAAAGTTCTCCATGCCAACTTTCTCAGTGTGTCCTGTGAGGTTCGCTGTGGAGAGCAACAGATAACTGTGAGAGGGATTACCAGTTTCTCGTTCACACACAAACACACACAAACATAAACACATAGTCTTTCTCGGTCTGTCATTTTGACACCGATAGTATCAGTGTCAGGGACAGAGCAAGGTTGCCAGATTGGTTTGCTTATTCCACATTAATCAAGGCTTGAATTCGAATTAAAATGCTGCCAAATTAACAATAAAGGACACATATGAAACAAAAGGAAACCAAATCACACATTGTTTTCCACCATTTTGAATAAAAAACAGCCGGCACTTGGAAAACTGGAGCGGATTTCTTTTTAAAAACCTAAATGGCATTTGGGTTCATTGTTCTTTGTTAATTCCTGAGATACAAAGACTTGCACTGCTTATGTAATTACATACGAAAATAATGAACAATTTGTGAAACTTGGCAGGAACAGGGTTATAATAACGCATTGTTTTTTTTATACTAACATACACAAGGACTTGAATGACAATCTAGGACTTATAATAAATATATAATAATGTTTTTTTTTTACTTTTCACCATGAGAAAGTCAAGACAAAACAATCTGTAGATAGACAGACAGATAAGACCGACAGACAGATAAGACCGACAGACAGATAAGACCGATAGACAGATAAGACCGACAGACAGATAAGACCGACTGACAGATAAGACCGATAGACAGATAAGACCGATAGACAGATAAGACCGATAGACACTGTTGTACACGAGGCTTGAAACATTTTAGGATTAGCCATTATACGAAAATAATTTAATTCAGGTTGGTAACAATAAATACAATACCAAATACCCAAAAGCTATAGGACAAAATATTTCACCATGAATACAAACCTATCACATATTGTTTAATTTCCGACACCACAGAGAAACAGGATACAAATCTGATCCTGACGTCCCTGAGCTAACAGAGTTGCCAAATTATGCAAAACATCACAGGAATGACGCCGGCCTGCTGAGAGTTGTCCGATGCTCGTGTACAACATCTGCGTCAAGTCAAACCACATCCCACATGTAACCCCAGGCAAAAAATAGTACGAGTCCAGTGTTCAGGGACGTCCATGTTCACACCACACACACCTCGATGTCACCAGTAGTCTGATTTTGCTTACTGTTTAGCGCAACGTGTCACAGAAATCTCAGGAATGTATCTGAAGGCAGTCCCAAATATTAATCTCGTCTGTGTATGTAGACTTTTCGGACGCCCAGTTCAGATTGTGCATGAATGCAAATCATGGATTGTTATGACCGTGGTTTGTGTGCTACACTTTCAGAAAACGCCCTCAGGGGTATTTTTAAGGTTTGCTAACATTGTGCTGACAACTTTCCCCATATCTCTCTCTTACACCTCTCTTTATTCTATGTTCATATGACAGCCTAGTTGCTGCACTTCCTTATTCCTTATATGGTAATACTTCCTATGGCTCGTTTCCATACAAATATTCATGCTATTTCCTATGGCTCCTTTTTGTTCACCCTGGGACATGCTCATTACCCCTGTACCTGTGTAACAGATGTACGTGACACAAGGCATGTTGCTGACAACTTAAATACTTTGTCTACTACGTTCAGTCTAAATTTTGTCTAATGGTTCGGCAAGCATGCCGGTAATCCTAACGAGGCTCAGAGGATACATCAAGCAATAATATTTCCTTTAATTCATTTTGAACTTAACAGCGCATCTTATCTAATGATGTTTATTCGTTTTACTTTAAAATGTGGATATGGTGCACCATTAAATCAATTATTTGGTGGATTACTGTCTAGCATTTGCCGCGCTCTCTCTGTCAATCTAGGTTCAATTCCTGGTCAGGAAACCGACCCCAGACACGAGGACGGTTCCAGAAGTTAGAGCACTTCTAGTACCAGTCCCAAGCCCAAATAATTTGGGAAGGTTTGCGCATGACCTGCATCATATCCAACAGATTAAGACTGTTGTTAGTCTTCCGTCTGCTCCCATCGAGGGGTTGCCATCTGATCCGCACACTTGGGACAGGTTTTACACCGGATGCCTTTCTGACGCAACCTTCCCATTTTATCTGGGCTTGGAACCGACAATGTCTACAGTAGCTGTGGTTTTGTGTATTGGGTGAGAAGCGAACCCAGAAGTGAAGCCTACCACTGAGCCACCAATGCCCATCTGACATAATAAGATTAAGGATCAGTTATTTGTCAACACAGTGAAAGATTTTTTTCGCATATCTAGTTAGAAACCTGGGGTTAGAGTGCAGGATATCTCACCCCTGAAGCTGATAGGGTTAGGGGGCCTTGCTTAAGGGCTTTACAGTGACAGCTTGGCGGTGCTGGGGCTTAAACCCCTGACCTTCTAATCAGTAACACAGAACCATAACCAGTTGAGCCAGCAATGATATGACGTAACCAGCTGACCTGGGCAAATGATTGATTTTAATGCTCTTCTCTGGGATTTCCAGTGTCCTCCAGAGACATACACTATATGAACAAAAGTATTTGGTCAAACTTTTTAATTATTAAATTCAGGTGTGTCAATCAGGCATAGCAAGACATCTTGGACAATGCTGTACTTCTAACTTTGTGGCGACAGTTTGGGGACGGCCCTTTTCTATTCCAACATGACTGTGCCCAAGTGACGAATATAAAGACATGGTTTGATGAGTCCAAAATCTTGTGGACAGCCTTCCAAGAAGAGTGGGATATCTCTATATTGTATATGTCATTACAGATTACAGGGCTGGAAAAATACTTCTGTCCATAAAGTGTACGACTCTAGTGAAGGCGTGAATGAATGTGTATGATGGAGAGTCACGGTGGCTTAGTGGTTAGCACTGTTGCCTGGCACCTCTAGGGTCCGGGTTTGATTCTCAGTCAGGTTCGACTGCCACCTACGTGTGCTTGGTGGGTTTTCTCTGGTCCAAAGAATTGCAGATTAATCTAATTGTTTTTTCTCAAATTGCAGATAGTCTGTAAATAAGTGTGTATGTCTAAGATGGATTAGCGTCCCTTGCAGGTTGTGCCCCGTCTCGTGCCCTAAGTTTCCTGGGATAGGCTCCAGGCCCCTGTATACAGGGTAACAGACGGTATAGATGATGACAAGTGATATATAGTATATATGTGATGGCTGTATTCCCATCACAGTTAAAGGTGCATTCATGAATAAAATTGTGTGCTATAAGACAAACCAGTGTACACTTCTTTTTTTTTCTTCCTGACAGTATATGAAACAGGAGATGGTTTAAGATGACAGGAGGTGTCGAGGTGATCACTCACCGTTCGTGATCTCATGTTTGACGGTGCAGGTTTTCTTCCTGCTCTCTCTGTCCGAGTCCTCACTACTGCTGCTGCCGCCGCCGCCGCTGCTCTCTCCGGACATGTTGCTGCTGAAATTCAGTGTTCACGGATTTGGACAATGTTCTCTTCCGGTGTACAACCATCGATATAAACCGGACTTATTTACAACCGCAACAGAGTGTCTAAGCTCATCGTGATTGTTTTTTTTCTTCTTCCCTTAAATAAATCCGTCAACTCACAAACCCTTCCATGTCTACTGGTATTATATTGTAGGAAAAAATATCAATCCTGATCCTGACTTCAATCTTTGCCAAAAAATCGTTTTCTTGTATACGTAGACACCGAAAAGAAACAGTTATTTGCGGACAGTTACCGTATTTCCTACTTCAAGCTATCGGCTAAGCTTAAAAACTGTTAAACAAACACAGCGAACGTATGTCCAAACCACCCACACAGAAACCCGCCTTTTTTCTTATATTATTAATTAATTGATTAATTAATTATCACCTTTCGTTCAGCACTTTACACGACATTTATCGATGCTAGTGTTAGCATTAACACCTAAACAATTAGCATTAAGTGCACAGCCGCGCTAGCCGTGAAGCTAACGCCGAAGCTAACAGGCTCTCCTCTTGGTCCTGACACTTTAAAATTAAAACTCCATGACATTTCTCTTCAAAGCTCATTTTCTGAAGAAATAAAATATCCCGTCGCTTCGCCTGAGAAATACAACAAAACAAACAAACAAAAATGAGTCAAATAGTAAATACTTGGAATGGAAGGGGGAAAAAGTCTACACTATGAGCTACTTCAGCTACGGAAGCCGAAATGTTTTCAGCGGCGCCGTCGGGAAGGTTGGAAAGGGAAGTTGTTGTTGCATCGAGTTCACACCCAGAACTGGTTCCATCCTGGCGCAGCCGCTCCCCGGGCTGGGCTCCGTCCGAAGCACCAAATTACTGCCCTCAATCCTAGTGAGCCAAAAGAACAGCGTTGAGGACTAGGTTACTTCCGGGACTGTAGTAATAGGCTGGGCGGGTTTTGGACCAAGTCCTGTTTGTCAAAGTTTCGTAGGGACATGAGTCTACATACAGCACCGATTTTTTATTAATCTAATCTAATGATTCAAATAATTCACATACAAGTACTAATTACCTTCAGGGGTGGCACGGTGGCGTAGTTTAGCACTGCTGCCTTGTACCTCAAGGGTCCGGGTTCCATTCCCACCTCAGGTCTGCTTGGTGGGTTTCCTCCTACAGTCCAAAAACATGCAGATTAGGCTGTGTGTGTCCAAGGTGTGCCCCAAGTCTCCTGCGATATGCTCTATAAAGCACTATAGAGTATTAGACATCGATTACCTTCAGGGTTGAAGGTCCGATATCTGCCTCAGGGTCTGCGTTTGTGTGTGTGGTTGTGTGTGTGGAACATGTTTTTCCTATGTTTGGTGGGTTTCATCAGAGTACTCTGGTTTTCTCCTACAGTCCAAAGACAGGCATCTTAGGTCAGTTGGTGTTCCCAAATTGCCCAAAGTGTGTGTGTGTGTGTGTGTGTGTGTGTGTGTGTGTGTGTGTGTGTGTGCTTGTGTGTGTTCTGCAATAGATTATCACCCTGTCCAGGGTGTACCCCGCCTCATGCCCAAAGTCTCCTGGGATGGGTTCCAAGCTCCCGGTGTTGTTAGCTTTTCGGGGTCGCCACAGCGCACCATCTGATCGGCACCCAACTTGGCACAGGTTCTAGGCCAGATGCCCTTCCTGACGCAATCCTCCAATTTTATCCATTTTATCTTGGGACTGCATCCAGTGGCTTAGAATTCCCTTGGCTGGGAATTGAACACAGGCCTTCTGCATGGCAGGAGAGAAACCTACCAATGAGCAACCAACAGAATGACCATAATACATAATACAAATTACAGTAGAGGAGTAATATTCCAGGTATTTGCTAACGAAAGAGACATCTTATTCTTGAAGTTTGAATAAAACTCACTCAGTTCAAATCATCCATCCGTTTATTTTTATTTTTCATAGCACTTATCCTGTGTGTGGTCACTAGGGCCGGAAGCCTATTCCTGGGCACAGGGTGGTGGACACACATTGCAGGGCATGGCCACACTCACAGACACACCTGCTCACAATCATACACTATGGACAATTTTAAATTGCATGTCTTTTGACTGTGTGAGGAAACTGGAGCATGGGGAGAACATGATAGCTAACTAATTAGATAGATCTCAATGGTGCGATGATTTCTAGTATCTTGTGATATACAGTAGATGAACTTCTATGGTCTCCTCAAGAACTAAAGATGCTGTTGTGCTTTTCTAACTAGATGGTTCCAGAACAGATCCTCGGAGATGTGGACACCTGGCAACTTGAAGCCGGGGACGTGTGCTACCCACTAAGCCACTGTACCACCCATACAGGTTAAAAACTACTTGTGATCTGATAATAATGTGTTGTGATTTCTACCACTGTATAAAAAGAAAAGACTACAACTCTCCCTGCTGAAAAATGCAGCTTGGTCAGAGCAGCTACAGCTTTACCAGGTGTTTTGTTCTGGTAGAATGTTTGCTCAAGACACTGTTCTTAAGAAAATACTACAGCACTTGGGAAATAATAAAATGTAGTAAAAGTATGCATTGATCTGTTTATTTAAGTAATAATTAATGGGGAAACTGGAAAATAACCAGTTTGATCAGCTCAGGGCTTACATGCATACATTCATCTCAAGTAACACTTTATCCTCTTTAGGGTTGCCGTGAATCCGGAGCCTATACTAGGAAAGTGGCACACCCTGGATGGGACAGAAGTCCATTGCGCAGCATCAAGCACACATACAGGACATTTACAACACAGGTGCCAAAGATCAGGCACTGTCAAGGAACAACGTTGTAAGCGGGCACCATGCTGCCCTCGCAATTATGCTTGATGTCTAAATTCTTCGTATGTTTCATGCATTTCTTTAAACATATTCCAGGAAATGAGATCTATCTGTTAATTGTGGATTTTGATAATTAAACTATAATTTTCCCTTATGGTAAATATCATAAGGTATGACATCTGTAGATTTGCAGCTTCACAGCTCCTGAGGTCGAGTTAAGTCTTTATTTGTCACATATACGTTACTCCATAGTGAAATTCTTTCTTCACATATCCCAACGTAACTGTGGTCAGAGCGCAGGATCAGCCATGATACAGAGCCCCAGGAGCAGACAGGGTTATGGGCCACTGACTTGTTCAACAATGGCATCTTGGTGGAGCTGGCGCTCGAACCGCTGACCTTCCGATCAGTAACTCAGTCCCTTTACCACCTGAACTACCACTGCCCCGACTGAGCTCAAGTGACTGTTAGCTGTGTCAGTTTCACATGTTCTCCTTTCATGGGGTTCATCTGGGTTCCTCCTATATCATGAAAAAATCTCAACAGCAGAAGATGAACCACTGAATCTATCAATGAAGTAATAAATCAATGACAGTCACTTTTCCAAAAAGTCCTAAAGGCCATGGTTCAACAATATTAGTTCCACTTGTTACTAATGAAATTTTACAGATGTACCCGTCTTGGCCTGATCAGATACAGTGAGGGGGAGGACATGGACGGACAGGTGCTTGGACAGCAATCTGCGTATTAACGGCTTGGATTATGGTTGCTTTGTGAGGTGGCATACAGGAGGGTATAGATATTCAGGCTGTCGTTGTTACTGACTGTCATTATCACTGACGTTATTTATGGTTCTCCATAATCCTATTCCAGCCACCTACTGACATTAAGCTATGTGTGTGTGCTCAATGTGCAAGCATGGTAGAGTAAGTACAGGTCACGCCTACGTGCAACTCAGTGTTGGAGCACACATACAGTACATGTGTATCGGTATGCCTGCAAGCTGGTTTTGTCTTTGTGTGCGTGTGAGTGTGTGTGTGTTGGTGGGAGAGTGGTTGTAGGAGCGTGGTTTCCTTTCACAAGTCAAAAACACAGAGACAAATCCGAGAAATTTCAACACGAATCTATTCAGATAAAAGTGCACTACACAACATAATGATCTAAACATGGTTTCCATGAAATCTGACTGTATTTTTTTTTTTTTTAGCTCAATCTGTAATCCTAGATTTTGCTTACCTGAGCACTGAACATGGTTTGACTACAAGAACGAATTAAAATACTATTATCTGCATATACAATATACTATTATCTCTATGTACAATGAACAGTAAATCATTTGGGCAGGCGACAATCGATACAAGCTGTACATGTTTTCTTATGTGTAACTAATAAACAGCATGCAAAATTTTGAGAAAGCGTCATCTTTTTTATATACAGTACAAACTGAGCACAATCAAATACCAACAGAAAATTGTGGCTTGAAAACAATCCTTAACCTTTAGTACCTTTAGATATGTTATCAACAAAATTGCATCATGGCTACTAGAGAAGATCTCACAAACATTCTTCACCTTAGTAGACCAATCGGCCCTATTTTCACATGTTGATCCAATCATTATAACACGCCGTCCATTATGTATGACTGACATTTGAAACTTTGCATGGTTTGATTTAGGTTGATTATAGTAGCTTTATGTGAGATTCATTGCTAGAAATGAAAAGAGATATCATTGCCAAGTACCAGTTGTACTGAGTCATTTATTCAATAAAACCAGATAGCTAGGACTCTTTAGGAAGTTGTTGCGCCTGATGTCCCAGCAGCCCCTGCCTCTGCCTTTGCCTGCCCATCTTCCACCTGGTTTATCATCAAGAGCTTCATCACAGGGTCCAAGTACTCCATAATGGTCTCTGATACACTCTTCTCCAGCAGGTAACCTTCCGTTTCCACCTCAGTGTTCTCCTGCCCAATCACAGCTTCCATGGAGGTCTGCAGATACCTCACACATGCAACCACTATACTCTGTGGAGATACAGGGAAGAAAAAATGAGACGGATCAACCGTGGAATTTAGACTAGGAAGAAGATAAGTGATCGCTCAATGAGGTTCTGAATGCTTTATTTTGGTAGGACAACCTTAGTTCAAAAAATGACCCAAGCACCAACCTCCAGGACTATCTACTGATACCTGAAGAATAAAGACAGTCAGCACTACAGCACCGATGCTGTTCATCAGGCCCATGTAGTAACCGACCAGAGCTTCTCTGCAGCCACGGATGAAGATGTTGAGGTCCTCGGTTTGGTGCTCATAGTTGTAGTGGGCTGAGTTGTTGGTCAGTTTGTACTGGATGCAGGGTCTAGGGGAACTTGGGTTGCAGCAGCTGAACGGCACACCATCCACTAGGTAACGGCCATCCACATTACTCTTGATACGACTAGATAAATATGATATAAATTAAACAAGGTTGAGGGACAGAAGATAAACGAATAATGGGAAAATGGTTCAATTGCAATAATGATCTCAGAGGGTGCCTTTTTAAATTTTGTTACAGCCAGCAGAGGCTGTAATTCTATTCCGAAATCCAATGAAGTAAAAAGGCAAAAGCAAAAAAATTTAATACATTTCTAAAGTTCTTTAGGGTTCTCAGGTTGGGCAATGGGTGCTACATCAGCCTTGATACATTCCAAGTTAAAAAGCTTCCCTTTTGAACCCTGAGGACTTCTACAATTTGTCCCTATCTCTGTAAAGATACTGTGAGTGGTTAAGGGTTCTTTCAAAATCTTTCAAAATTTCAGAATCCGCTGTCACCTTCTAAAAAAACCTGAGGAAGTTTAGATTGTAAGATAGAAGCTCTTTGTTTATCACATCCAATTTAAACCCTTCTCTTTTCCCCTCACTTACTCCTTAACCTCCTTGGAGCTGAAATCCAGGTAGCGATTACTGATCCACTGGACCTCAAACCAGTCCTTGTAGTCATTGTTCCCGCAGCACCGGAACTCCATCTGCAGACGGTCGATGGTCTGCTTCTGGAAGCAACGGCCTGGGGTGTCTGTGTCCTTGTAGAAGCGGATGCCATTCTTAAGGCCAACCTTTAACGAGCCCTCCAGGCTGCCCTTCATGGCGTAACTTAGGATGACCCCAATCAGCAACAAGGTGGTGAAGAAGATGGTAGAACAGAAATATGGCTTTAGGAAGGTCTTCCAGCGAGGGAATCGACTGGCATCCAAGGCGTCCTGGCAGATCCGACCTGCAAACCAGTTGATTCCGATGGAGGCCAGCCCGGACACAATGAGGGTATTTGGGACAATATGGATCTCTGTGTTGTCCATAACCTAGAGGGAACATTCAATTTTGACTTAACTGATATTATGAAATAGACTTAATGTCATTGAAATGATTAGCTACGGTTCTGTTTCTTCTCTTTATGCATAGACAAACATTTTCTACATTATGGTGTATTCTGGTCTGCATAGGTGGTTGTGATTTAAATGCCTAATTTAAGTGACTTGATACTTTTAATAGAAATGATCACTGGTTCATTTTCTCCTCCAGAGATCCCAAAGTTCTGCTTGCTCCATGATGGTTCATCCATTACCACCACCATTTTTTCAAAGAATCTAGTCATTTATACCGCTTTATATTAGAAATTGGAAATTTTCCTTTGTTTCACCAAGAAATATACAACAAGATAGACTTTTCTTGCAACTCATCAGATGCAAGAGGAATTTTTTTTATCAACTTCTGCACAAATTAATTGGTTGTAGGTTAATAAACGAGACTATTACTGTGACCTAGACTTATTGTGACCGTACGGTTTGTTAGACAGCTTATTGAAGAGTACAGCTTCCTAAGCCTGTTTTAACCGGCTTAAACAATATTTATGTTTGCATAGGTTAATCCTGATATTTCAGCCGCTTCAAAATGCTCCTTGTGTTCCGATAACGAGGGTGGCGTTATCATGCATACAAACTGTAATATGCAATAAACTAATTGATTATTAACATGTTCATTGTGGATTCATTAAATGTTACTCTGGTATTTTAGTAATAAGTTTCAAAGGTTTTATTCTGACCTAAATGGATGCACAGGCTCGGTCAAGGAACCATCTCAAAACAGCAGTGACCTGAATGGTGTGTGGTTGAAATATGCTTCCAAATGGTGAGTTTAGATACCTCTGCCCTCCTGCGTAGTTCTGTCTTCAAGAAGCATCCAAGACAGAAGGTGATCGCTCCACCTAAAGTGGCCAGCCAAGAGAGAAGCCACAAACTCTGAGCTAGCTTGACCCTTTTCTCAAAAGGGAACTTCATTTTAGCCCACACCATGATGACAACAAAGAAGTGTTTCCCTACAAGAATGGAAAGCTTTTAAGAATTTTTCGATTTTGCGAAGAACAGGTCTCCAAAAATGTTATTGAAATCCAAAATCCAAGGGTAAATCTTCTTGTGTTGAGATCAATGAATTGTGCCCAAACAGTTCAGCCTTTTTTGTTGTCCCGGGTGCTAAATCCTTTTCCGGGGGTCGGCCTGAGTTTTGATGCGGTGAACCCTCCCTCAGGTGAAGTGCTAAAGATAGTCCAGATACCCACTCAATTGAAAGAGTGGTATATTGGCCCCTCTGAGCCCATGCTCGGGTGAGAGACAGAATAGATATGACTGGACATCTGGGGCATCTTACCTGTAATCCCTTACCTATCCTATTATGACCGTCTTCGCCAGTGGGCTACAGAACTGTCTGCTCAGCACAGATTGAGACAGATTGCCACCGGACACAGAAAGATGCAGTCATATTGGTCGTTGGGCAAAACCAAAACCAATGACATGTTTAACAGAACTGTGGTATATTTGTGTTTTCTTCACGATAGTAATAATCAAATATACATATGCATACAGTACACAAATCGATGTGGCATTTTGGGAACATTTTAAGTCAAGTAACTCAGCTATTAATATTAATAAAATGTTGACTAATGTGCAAAAATAAATATGTTTGCTGGAATATATTTGTTTGCACTGATATTGCAAATACAAATTTATTGCAAATTTCTATTATAATTCTGATGTCTTCTAATGTTATTTATTAATGTTATTTATATATATATATTATATGCTGGTTATTATCTTGGTTTACTGGTTATTAATGCTGAATTAATATTAATGTTCTTGCCTTTTTGTGCATATATATATATATATATTTATTTATTTATTTATTTATTTATTATTGGTCTTAACATACATGTATATGCACTGTATATATGTAATATCTATATATCTTATATTTAATATGTACAGTACTGTTCAAGAGTGTTGAGTCACCCAAATTAAACAAATAGAACAAATGTTTTATGGTGAAATGTTTCAAATTCCTTACAGATACTTTAAGGATTTTAAAATTGGTTGTTTATGTAACAACCTCAGCAGCAACCTCATTTCCCCTCTCGTCAGTTCTCAGTACTGGTGTACACTAATCACCGGCCTGTCATCATCTGCACCTGTTTCTCACTGGTTCATGCCTTAACTTAGATGTTTTTCTATGCTAAAATGATTTAAAGGTCACTGTGTGGCATGACAAACTAATAAGCCAAAGACTTATAAGTCAAAATGAGAACCAACAAAGCCTTTAGGAAATTTTTCAAGACGACATTCAAAATATAAGACAGTCTGGCATATATATGGAAATCCTACCAAAGTAATGCACTTCCATAAATAACAATTTGCCTTCATTCCCATACAAATATTTCTATTCCTTCACTGTGATTGCTGAATAATTTATAGTACAGTATTTACTCTGAAATATCTTTTAACCAAATATATAACAGTTGGCTGAACAAAATGGGTCTCACATTTGTCTCACTGATTTTATTGAAGACAGGACAACGCTTCAACAGTGGAAAATTAATTTAGCTGACAAACTACAGTATATTGTATGCTAAGCTGTAAAATGAAAGTGAAATGAAAATGAAGGAATACATTTCATAATACACAGACAAATGTGCAAATATGAAGAATAATTCACTAGCCAGAGCAAATCATGTACAACACACAAAAAAAAAAAATGTACAGGGTGAGAGCTACCTTTGAAGCTTCCATCTCACATACAATAATTGGCAAAGGATTTTATCTCAGTGGTTTTGTCCATGCTATAGATTTCTGGGTTGAGAATTTCTGAAACTGTAAGAAGAACAGTTAAAAAAAAAAAAAAAAAAACTGAGCAGCAATACTGAATGATAATAGCAGGTTAGAGGAGAATAGCCAGACTGGTTCCAGCGTAACTTATATAACCACTCTTTAAAACCATGCTGAACAGAAAAGCATCCCAATAATACGCTAAACATCAAAGGTGGATAAATTACATCAGCATACATTTTCATTCCTATAAGCCATTAACATAAATCTGGGGCTACAGAGTACATGGGTTCATTATATACAGTATATCCATTACTGAACAGGAATAATACAGAAAGTCAAAATCAAAACAGACTGAGGGATCACATGGATGTACAACCACAGCTGAATTCCATAAATCATTATTAATTAGGTATTGAAAGGAATTCATTAATTAGAGAAATCAAAATTCAGGTCAAGAAATCAAATAAACAACCTAGCTAGGTGAGTTTATTATGTGGTTTTTAATGCTAGCACACAAAGGAATAAAAAAATACCACTGATCCATGCAACAACAACAACAACAACAAATACTAGATGAGTAGGTAGATTCAAGGAATAACCTGAATTAAAACCAAATGTTATTTATTTATTCCACTTTACATCTTATAGTACAAGAGAAACTGACAAATTCCCTGCTATGCTAATGTACTTATCCCAGCGTTTCACTAGTCCTTGGATGCCACCAAGGTAGAAAGTTTTCGGACTGCCTGTTTCGTCTGAAATTCTCGCCTTCCAGGAACTCCCCCAAAACATGTGGAAATGACTTGAATTGAGGTCAGGACTGTACAGGGGATGTGGCAATAACTTCCAGTCAAGTTCCTGTAATGTTTCTGTAATCATAAAACGTTTTATTGCTGCCAAGAGTCTCACCACTGTACTGTGCTTAAAATCCGCTGGAAATGCCAATCAGTTCCTTCATTCAACTTGAATGCCCCTTGTAATATCGAATCATGGTTCGTATTAAGTAACTCAAGTCCACCGCATTAAGCCGTTTCTAATGAGTGTAAATCGGCTTCTGATACCCGATAGTCTTCTCTCGGAATCAAAAAGCAGTGTGTGAGCTGCATTTGGATTTCCACTCATCCCATGTGTGTGCTGGAAAAGAGGGCTTTCTAATACAAACCATGTCGAGTGAAATCAAAGTGCCATGTTTACATCTGATGTTGCCTTGAGAAGTGATCAAAGCATCGACCGTAGCGAGGCTGACAGTCACCCATGGACATCGCTTTGATTTTAAATAAAGTAGTCTATCTTCCAACTCAGACTCAGAAGTCAAACCCGATACTTTTGAGACACAAGTTCCAAGCAACAGAGAGATTAATTAGAGCTACCATCATTAGGTAATTATAAGAGAAATACCATAGATTATACCATAGATTGAGAGGGGACAAGTGTCATCAACTGGTGTGAGAAAAAAGACAAGTACTGTATTTGGAAAAAATCTAAGCAGATGAATGACTAACATCTGTCTGTACCAGACTTATCTGCATGTATTTATGTAAATTACTTGGACTAGTTATAGGGCTTATTTTAGGTACCCAAACAATGTTTGTCTTATTTACAGCGTCAATAAATCAGTAAGCGTTAGCCTTTATTTGTCACACCTACATTACTGCACAGGGAAATTTTTTATTCTTTGCATATCCCAGCTTCTTGTTAGTAGGCAGGGGTCAGAGCGTAGGGTCAGTCGTTTTACGGCGCCCCTGGAGCAGACAGGGTTAAGGGCCTTGCTCAAGGGCCGAACAGTGCTGGGGCTCGAACCGCTGATCTTTCGATCCGTGACTCAGAGCCTTAACACACTGAGCCACCACTGCCCACTGGTTGCTTATTCAGACCAAATCTGTGCTTTTATTCAACTCCATTTTAACAAAGTCCTACAGTAAACAATGGCTCCAACAAAGATTCTAGGAAATAGAATTGTGCCCTAGGATAATTGGCCAGACAGTTAGGATCAAATAAACCCATTAAACAATATCTTACATGATCTCCTCTGGAAATTCCACACACTACTGAAAGCTGCCAACTCTAGAACTCAAGTCTACTCATAGGTCTTATACGCCTAGTTTTACCTAGAAAACCTGTTCCCAAATCACTTCCTCATTCAGTGGCACTATAAATCCTAGCTTTCCACTTCTACTTTGCAAAGTTGAATCTGTTGGGGTTTGGAATCTTGGGCGTTTGAAAACACTTGACCTGTTATATCAATTGGCAGCACGGTGGTTTAGTGGTTAGCACTGTTGCCTTGCACAGGCCGGGTTTGATTCCCTTTTCGTGTCTGTGTATGTGGAGTTCGCATGTTCTCCCCATGCTTGGTGGGTTTCCTCTGGGTATTCCGGTTTCCTCCCATAAAGTGCAAAGACATTCACGTTAGGCTAATTTGCGTCCCCAAATTGACAGTGGTGTGAGAATGTCAATCAAAGGTTTCACCACGGTTGACCATTCAAATTGTCCTATTCCTATTCAAAATTGTATTCATATTTGTTTGGGGTTTAAATACATTACTTACTAGGGTAATACCTTAGGTGAAGGGTTTCATAGTTTTGTCTTCTCTCCATCCTGTATGAAGTGGTTGAGCATCTTCTGTGCTGACTCCAGATTAGCCATGGACTCTGAGCCACTTCTTCCTGCCTCTTTCTCTCCATCTCCAGTATGTTCCTCGTTTGCATTATCCCAGTTATAAGTAAGCTCATCTTTAGTCCAATCATTAACAGCTCTTTGTTGTAAATGATGGGATTCAATCTTAGCCTTGGTGCATTTTAACTGACCATGACGCTCAAGCTGTTGTAGGCCGGTGGAGTTGATGCCCTCTAAGCTAGCAGACAGCATGCGAATAGGAGAGCTTAGTTGACGTCCAGTGTGAATGTGGTTTTCCTCTCGTACAGTGCTATCTAGATTCTGTTTCAATTTGGCACCATGCACTGGTAACGTCTCAGTGTGTATGCTGAACTGAAATTGGGGTATTGGTAGGCCCTGGCTGTGGTACGTCTCTTCTCTTCCTGATTCACTCTCTGTGTCTCCGTCTGCCCTTCCGTACTGATCCGGGTTTACCCAGCGACCCTGTTCTTGATGCCACGGTGAAAAGCCTGTAAAACAGTGTTGACCTCTCACCAAACTATTCAAGTAATAGTGCTTTGACTGCCCTCCTGTTTCGGACCAATCCGATTCATCTTCTTCTGGGACAGGACCCAATGACTGTTCATCTCCGACTCCTGAGCCTTTGTTACATTGGTCCTTGTCCATAAACTGAAATGGAGGAGGTGTAACTGCTGGCTCGAATGGCTTGATCTGATCATCTGATTTAAAATGGTTTCCATGGGCTTTCTGGAGCATTGATGCCACCTGTGGGACATATTAATCAGGATTATCAAATGTGTTATACAGATGTGTTTGGCCTTGGTAATGACAAAGGTGTCTGATGTTATTCAGAAAGGGACAGTGTGGGAGCAGGTTTTGATTCCAACTAGGCAGAAGCTGCTCCTGAACCAAGATCATCTGATTAAAATGAGTGGATGTAGATGTGGTTTCTGCTTGATTGGAATGAAAACCTGCAATCATGCAAGCTTTCTGTGGATAAGACTTTTTTGTTTGTTTGTTTGTTTGTTTGTTTGTTTGATTGTTTACAAACAATACAGTTTGGAACCATCTAGGAACTTCTGTAGTCCAATTATGATCTGTGGAGGCCAATGGTGACCATTGTATTTATTACCATTTTTATGACCATGGTAAAATCTCCAGTAAATCATTCATACACTTTATAATTTATACATCATTCCTCGCTATAAATTCTTAATAATTCTATTAAGAAATAATACGAGCCAGCAAACACTGCCTAGCAAGATAGAAGACATAGAAAACAGTACAGATTGGATGAACACAATAGATTAACACCGCATTCATTAAAAATCCTCTCCATGTGTCTTTTGCTAGCTTGCTAAAATTAGACAGCTTACAGTAATTATGTCATGCTAAGAAGAGAGATGCAGCACTGCCAGTGGTTCAACATTGTGCTCCACTACTGTATAATACTGTAAAATTAAAAGTCGCTCATTATCACTTTTGATTGATTAAGCATCTCATACCCAGAAAAAATAGGTAATAAGGCACAAATGCTAAGCTGACCCCTAACCTTAACCTCTCTGGCTTATCCCCTGCTACTGTACATATGACCATGCCACTTGTTATGAAATCCCTCACTTTCAACTGACATGCTGGTTATAAAATCAGAGAGCTGGAAAAAAAAAAAAAGTAAGAATAAAGAAACAAGCTATTATAGTGCGTACTCCTCCATAATTTCCCCTTCTATTCAGCACGTGATGTTTGAGACAATATCTAACATCAAGCTCTTACATTAATTGTCTCCAGGCTCTGAATGGTCGTCTTGGCAGCTGACAGCTGTTTTGTTAGTTCTGAGATTCTCTGGTTTAGTTTCTCACGATCGGCATCCGTATGTTCGTCCTCAGGGGAAAAGAGGAAAGTGAAAAGAACAAAAAGCAGAGAATAAAAATGATGTACGGTATAATTAAGGAAGCATCCTGAAATATAAAACCAATTTTATATTGGGTCTCCCATCTGAAAGGTGGAAGTTTGTTCCTATTTAAAATAAAATGATGTGCCTTACCAAAGAGAAATCATCAGCCTTTTGAAGAGAGGAATAATTAGCCTGAAGTCTAAAAAAGATAAACAGATACAACATGTTTCATTAAAAAAATATATATATATATATTAATACTTAATAGTATGTTACCCCTGCATATGCAACGATCATCCATATTAATACTAATATTGAGTAGGACCCCCGTTTTGCCACCAAAACCTGTGTGTTCTGACACCTTTCTATCACAACCAGCATTAACCTTTTCATCAATTTGATCTACACTAGCGCTTCTATTGGATTGGACTACATGGGGCCAGTCTCCGCTACCCATGTGCATCAGTAAGCCTCGGTTTGGTTTTTCTTCCTTTCATTACTTTCGGTATGTCCTGACCTTTGCAAACCTGAAACTTCCCACAAGACCTGCAGTTTTTGGAGCTGCTCTGACCCAGTCCTATAACGTTCACAATTTGGCCCTTTATCAAAGTCAGTCAAATCCTTATGCTTGCCCATTTTTTCTGCTTCCAACACATCACCTTCAGATAAAAAAGGTTCATTTAGTGCCTAATATTTCCTACCCACTTCCAGTCGCCATTGTAATGTGATATTGAAAACGTAGCTAATGCTAGAATTGTAATGACTAGATAACTGCATCAGAGCAACTCCAGAACTGCATCTCTTGTGGGATGTCCCCAGTCTTCAGAGGTCAGGACATACCACAAGTGATCCAAGGAAGGAAAACTGGTGAACTGGCACCCATGGTTCATGGGTGGCCAAGGCTCACTGATGCACATGAGGAGAGAAGGCTGGCCCATGTAGTCTGATCCAATAGAAGAGTTAACGTAACTCAAATTAAGGAAGGAGTTAATGTTGGTTCCAATAGAAATGTGTCAGAACACACAGGTCATCACTGTTTTGTAGGCAAAGGTGCTCAACCTGCTCAATATTAGGAAAAGGTAAATAAATAAATAAAAAATAATTTTGCCGTAAATTTGACCCAACCTTGTGAACTTGTCCATCATGCTGCTTATTTCCACACGGGTCCTCTGTAGCGTTGATTCCAACTGATGATGTTCTGTGATGACTTCAGCTCCTAAGCACTCCATATGCACCACTGTTTGTCGCAAAGTGTTGTGAAGGTCTTCGTTCTGTTCTTGTAACATGCTGAATGGTGAAGTATAATCGGGAATGGAAAAGGGTAAGGTCATGGGACGCTAGGTGGACAACATTTTTAATACAAGGCTATAATTATACTGCATATGTAAGAAACGTGAGGGTTTTTTTCCATGCATTTTTCTCTATGAGAGACCTTTGAAGTAATTCACACACACATGCAGTTTATAATCAAACTCACATGATCCTCTCATATTCAGAGCCTTTTTCCTATGCAGAGGTGGAAGGGAATATATTATATAATATACCGAAGTATTGGTAATCAATCATAACTTTGTTGATAGGCTAGAGCTTACTTTAACAGTTTCCTTGTAGGTCAGTGACTGATCATCATGACTAATGGGACTTCCTGTGTTTCTGGAAGAACGTGATTTGCTAGAGCATGGGGATGTGGCCTTCTCACCAATTGGAGAAGAGCGAAGAGGACTGGGGACATCGCTATGTTGGTGATGTTCCTTGGTGTGGAATAGGTGATGCTGAGATTCTGGACAACCGTGACGCTGGGTTTCATCTTGGGAATGATTGTAAGATTTAGGATGTAAATGAGGAAATGATTGAGGGTGAGATTTTGGATAGGTAAGATGATAGGATTCTGGATGTTTGAGGTGATGATGATAATGATGAGATTCCATATGTGAAGGCATCTTGTCACATTCAGGGTGGGAAGACTTATGAAATTGAGAATGGGAATGCTGGTGTGTTTCAGAATGTTCAGGATGATGTTGGGATTCAGTTTGCAGTTGATGGTGGGAGGATTCTAAATGGGAATTGTTGGGAAATTCTGGGGGGTTGGGGTTATGGTGAGAATAATGGTTTTGTTGCAGCTGATCATTTTGTTGGTGTGAATCTCTGTGAGGCTTTTGACTGTTATGGTTAGGCTGGTGGTCCAACTCTTTGTGGGGTTGCACTTTGGCTTCAGAATGGGAAGGATAATAGGAGGAATGGAAAGGATTATAGTGATAAGATTCAGAGCGTGCACTTTTGTGGGAATCTGGATGGGAATGCTTTTGGTGTCCTATAAAGTGGAGTAGTTTATGAGAGGGGTGATGAATACAATGTCCATCAGGGTCATGGTGATATCTGTTGTGTGTTGGAGTTTTTGCGTCCCCAGGATGAGATTGGTGCTGATGGTCAATATGTTGGTCTGAATAAGAGGAACGTTGGTGATATTTGTGTGTGTGAAGACCATTAGATTGTGTGCCAGATTTATGGAAATTGAGACTATGTAGACTACCTTCACAATGGGTGTGAACATCTGGATAAGAGTGATGATAATAGTTATCAGAAGGGTGATTTGAGTGATGCTGATCATGAAAATGGTGGGGAGAGCAATCATGAAGCAAATGATGATCAAGTTTAGAAGAACAATGGTATGAGTTAGTGGAAGAAGTGTGGTACTTGGGAGAATCTTTGTGGTGGGGATGATGGTGAGGATTGTAGGATTCAGCATGGAAGGAATAATTTTGAATATCTGGAAGAGAGGAATGATGTGATCCAGAAAAAGAATCACAATGATGAGGTTTTGAGTGCAAAGTATAATAATTTGGAGGTGGATTTTTGTGGTCTTGATGAAGGTGGCGCAATGGAGGAGGTGAAAGATGCTGGTGAAATCCCAAGCATTCCTGATTTTTCTGGGATGATGAATGAAATGGTGGGGATGGGCTTCTCTGATCTCCATGATGGCAATGTTGTGATTCAAAGGAGGGTGAGAGTCTCTGACTGCCATCATTATGTTGGTAGAGATGTGAAGGAGAAGGTGAATGTTCAAGAGATCCTGAATTACCATCATTTTTTGAGTATACAGAATACTTATGTGGGGGTGAGCTTCTTTGATCCCCATCACCATGGTGGTGTTGATGTGAAGGATAAAATGAATGATAATTTGGTGCTGAAGAGGAATAAACTTGACATTTTAATTGTGGAAAATTATCTCCTGGGGACGCGTGTCTTTGGTCACCATGATCGTGATGGTACAGTGGAGATGATGGAGTATGGTGGTGAGATTCTGAATGGGGTTGATGGTCAGTTTCAGAGCATGGAGAAAGTTTACGTGAGGATGGGTTGCAGTCATCACTTTTATGAAATTCTGAATGGGAATGATGGCGATGGAGAGTTTCTGAATGTGGAACATGATGATGTGTTTTTTGTTGTTGCGATGGAGAAGGGGATTGATGGTGATGAGGTTCCAAATGGGAATGATGACTTTTGCTATCCAAAGAATGACGATCTGGGCTTTGGTGACGTCCATGCTGGGGGTGGTGGGATGAAAAATGAGTGTGTGATGATGAACTATGGTGATCACCTTCATGGGAGTGATCATGATCATAATGGTAATGAGGGGTTGATGGGAGGGAGAGGGCTCTATGTGCATTTCGTTTGACATCCATGGTAGTATCACTGGTGAACTGAGGTTGTTGCTTTTGGTATGCCTCGTTCCCATGTTCTGACTGTGTCGAATTACTTTTAGATGATCCAGTTTCAATGCTAGTGTGTTTGTTCACAGTATGGTGAAGAGGTTTGGCATTCCTATGTGCAGTTTTGTGTTGGTGGTGATGATGGTGATGTTTGACTGAATTAGAAATCTTGTTGGAATGGTAAAGTTGCACAGATTTCTTTCTTGCAGAGGAATGCTTTCTGGTTTGGGATGGTGCACTAGATGGCACAGACCGTTTGGATGAATGGTTTGGTTTCTTGTGTCCTTTGCCCTCCAAATTTTGAGACTTTGCTGGGCTTATAATGCTGTTGCCATCTGTTACCCCAAGAGTTTGTAACCTGGATGGACTTATTACCTGCCTGGTGATCTCGTTCAGGAAGGCAGAAAACTTCATTTTTTCCTTCATAATGTTTTTTCTTGCTTCATCTTTTCTCCTCTCAATTTCTTTTTCATCTAATTCTCCTTCACCCGACTGCTTGTTCTGCACTGGCAATGTCTCCAGTGACTTTGTTTTTCGAAAAGTTTCAATCTCCCCCCTTTTCTTTTTTAAGTTGCTTTTTTTAGATGGAATATAGGATGACTCTGGCCCCTTGGTATTGTTCCCATTACACTTTTTCTTCACAGATAGGTACTTTTTTATACTTGCAGAGTTGTCGATATGGTCATCCTCATTCAACAAAGGCACAGTATCTTCTTTATCATCCTCAAATGCTCTCCTTTGCTTGGTAATGTCAGTACAGGACTGGGAATGTTGCGGACAGCGACCTCTTTTCTTGGACTTTTTGCCATTTTCAGAAGCTGAAGAGGATGATGTAGAAGAAGAAGATGAGAAAGAGGAAGAAGAACTGAAAGAGGAAGAAGATGAAGAATCTGATGAAGTGAAAGCAGACGTATTGGAGGATGCGGAGGATGATGAACCTGAAGTTGAAGAGCATGAGGATGATAAGATGGAGCATAAAGAAGAACCAGGAGATGACATGGAGGCATTTGATGAGATAGTTGGTGCTGTTTGTTGTGACTTCTTCTGGCTTTTGAGGCGTTTCTTGCGTTGCTTATGATGGAGATGATGGTGGGGATTGTGGTGAAGGTGGATATCAGCATGCTCTTGCGTATCATGGCTGTGGACACTTTGAGGATGGTAATGGTCAGTGTTTTTGTGCTCTGATGGCTTTTGGCTGTGAAGAACCAAAGCAATCAAAATAAATTAAAATATCAAGCTCGCATTATTCAGATTAGTTATTACAATAGTACAAAATAAGTGCATCTTCCTATTACATCATGCATTTCTGAATTGATATCCAGGGTCAGGGTGAATCTGGATCCTATCCCTGATTACACACTGAACAGGACACCAATGCATCTTCATACCTCTCAATCAGGTGGGACCCATGACATTGTTGATGTTGGTGATGAGTAGACTTGTGATGATGATGATGATGATGGTGATGATGTGTTTGGAACTCGGCCATTGTCCTGTGGGTGATGCGCTGTGTCGCGTTCCTGTCAGTCCCCTGAGTCCTCAGAGTATTAGTTAGCCTAGTTGTTTTCCGATGGCATTGCTTACATTTCTAGTGCTGGTTATAATTCAAACAGTAGGTTGATCTTAATGCACTATATTTCATTATATTTACTATAGTTATTTCTATAGAAATTCACAAGGTCATATACTGTATGGTGGTCTACACTTACTTACTCATCGTCTATATTGCTTTAGGTAACAGTGGCCCTGGACCCTATCCTATGAGACGTAGAGCACGAGGCGTGGTCTCCTAGGATAGGCTCCCTGGATGCTGGTGCCAATCCATCACAGGGCACACAAACATACACACTGTCACTTACTCATTCACACACTACGGGCAATTTGTGAACACCAATTAGCCTAACCTGCATGTCTTTGGAACTGTGTGGCGTGAACAGGAGTACACGGAGGAAGCCCACCAAGCACGAGGAGAACATGCACATAGACAAGAGGTGGGAATCAAACCCGGACCCTCTAGGTGCAAGGCGACAGTGCTAACCACTAAGCCATAGTGCCACTACATCGATCTATAATCGACACAATCATAGGCTATAATAAACTTGAAACATTGAAACATTAATTTAGATCCAGCGTATCATACATTTCTGAAAAAGCAATAGACCTACCTTAGTCATGGAATAAAGTGGTAAAAAATGACAATAGCTATATATGAGAAAGCCGATTCACTGTGCCGTGGTGAGCTAATCCTGACAGTGTAGCATAGTCATGACAAATGAGAAAAAACGTCTGTCTTCACAACTTTTCTATCAGCACTGATTTCGAACTCCACCCCTCCACTTTCCGGTCTGGATTTTTTTTCAATACAAACCCATGCCAATACCGATAATTCCTGCTTGACTTCACCAACTGCCCCTGGCACGCCAACTGCAAATCGAGCAGCTTTAGCAACACTACATGGGTCACATTTTTGACAAACTGTAATTTTTTTCTGATAGAATAAAAAAAAAAAAAAAAAAAACATATTTATGTATATTCAAAATAATATGTGAAATATCACCATTTGTACAAATGTAACAAGTCATATATTTAGTTATTCTAGCTAGCTTGATATAAATATTGGATTGCACTGTAATAACGGTGTGTAGCTGGTTTTTACGAGGGCATTATCGACTCTCAGCCGTATGCCAAGAACATGCTGAATTATACTGTACACGGAATCATCGGGAATCAATTTGAACTACAGTAATGACACAACGTGTTTTCGTCAACACAGATTTATTCATCTGGACCCATTTCAACACATTTTACTGGACGGGTTCCAAGGTAATACATTTAATCAGCAAATTAAGCAGGACGAAAAAAAATTTAATGAACATTAAATGAATAATAAAATCTGACTTAAATGAATAATAAAAACTGACTTTTATGTTAATATACTGTATTTGGCAACTTCAAATGATCATGACCTCAATCCTGCTGTGGAAAGATTTATTCTTTAACTTTTAAGTTATTTTTGGAATTTTGTAAAATATTGTTTTGACTCCCATCACTTAAATAATATAATATAAAATAATATTTTATATATATCACTTAATAAAATAAAATATCACTTAACATCACTTACTTAACATCACTTAAATAACAAAATTAAATAATATTATACATAATATATATTTTGTTGACCCTCCTGAGTCAAAACAATATTTTACAAAATTCCAAAATAACTTAAAAGTTAAAGAATTTTTATTCTTTATATATATAAAACAAAATAACATATAAAATAATATATATATATATATATAATGATTATAAAGTAAAAATTATTATATAATCATTATATTAAATTATATATATAATTAATTTAATATACCATAACTGAATGAATATTATTATAAAAACAGTTTTGAATTACTGTATTAATAATTGGATGTGTGATGTTTCAAATTAAATTAAAAGTTCCACTAAAGCAACATCTAGCTTACTTACTATCTATGGAAAAATACAGTGCATACAGAATAACTATTATTTGTTAATATTAATATTCTTTGGGTGCTAGAATTAAAATAAGATGTTAAGAAATTAGTGATTTTATTTTTTCATTTATTCTTTTTTGTTTTTTGCAGTTCAAGACTTCAGCAGCCAAGATATTCAGCACATAAGGAATGTTTCCTAGAAAGCCTCACCCTTTCACACAGATTGGATACAAATTCTAATCTTAAATTACAACAGTAACAACAACAAGCTCTTTCCCAAAGGCTTCTATTACAGCTGAGCCGAGCTGTCCTGATATCGGTTTATCAGCTTCTATTTCCCTTTTAGTCCGCGACAAACTAATCGATGGTCAAGCGTGTAACAGAGCACATCCTTCCTGGATAATCGATGACAGTAGAACAGTGATGGTAGCCTCCAGCAAAGAGAATGGAAGGACACAACCTAAGCTACTGTACTGCATGACTTGTGGATGTAGACGTGACGAAAATAACACGTACTAATTAAATACAGTAACTATAATAAAAAAAAAATATTGTGGTTAAAATGTACATAGAAATCTTTCTCGGATTGAGTCCGCAGTCTCACTGCTTTGGAACCATCTCGGTTTTCTACCTTCAATTTTCACACTAACACCAGGAAATCTGATCAGCTGATCATGTGGCAGCAGCAGCACCATACAATAGAACCGTGCATACTGTAGAGATACACAGAATAGTCTGAAAAACCAAATATCATTCAGAAAACCCTTAGAGGTTTCAAGCTGATGGGAAGAGTCTAATAATACAAACACTTTTTTGCGACCATGGCGAACAGAAAAGTATCTCAGAATGAACAACACTTCTAACACACTTTGTGGTTGAGTGCCAGTCCTGTCGGCCAAAGACAGGAAATTGAAGCAATAGTTGGGCACAGGATCGCCCAAACCAGACCGTCCTGTTGTTTTAAATCTTTGAGCCACATGATTGCCGATGAGTAAGTGTACAAGTGATCAGTCAAAGTGTCTCAGAGGTTCTTACTGTACATACGAAGGCGAGTCGAAAATGATCCGGGATCTGGCTGTAAAATTAATTTGAATTTTTTAAAAATTATTATTAAAATGTATTTTAATAAATTTTTAGAAAAGACAAAAAAAAAAATTTTCGACAAACTTCTCCTTGTTTTCCAATACACTTTGTCCATGTGTCAATAAGCTTTCGTATTCAGTCATTAAAAACTGTTTAAGCCTGAGCTGTGAGCCACAAATGAACCGATATCTTTACTTCATTGGAAGTGAATCTTTCAGGTTAAAGTCTGATGGAACGAGCTCAGGACTATAAGGAGGATGCCTTAACACCTCAAAACAAAGTTGTCAAAAACAAAAACCGTCGGCAGAAATGTGCAAATGTGCATTGCTATGCAAGATCACAACACTCTTAGACTTCAGCTCTTCAATTAACATCTCACTAAACCTTTTCTTCTGATAACGTTCCAATACTGGCCCTTAAGAGTCCCAGTAAACCGTAAGCACTATCAATCCAGCTGATGTTGACTTTTGAACATTTTCCCGGTCCGCGATTGAGGATGTTTCCGTTCCATACTCGTAGTGATGAATCCATGTCTCATCACCAGTCATAATTCTCTTTAAGAGACTTTTAATTCCCTTATAGTATGTCAAAATTTTGTTCGCTGATATCTGAACACTTCATGCTCTTCCATGAGTATTTTTGGCTACACCCTCAGACAACAAAAGACTAAATCACTGCATGCTGCTCATCTTTCATGCAAATCACAAATAACACGTTCACACCTGCACAAGGGTGACTGTGGCCTTGAATGGAAAGCGACAAAATGGATAAGACAGTGCAGTGTTTGACTCACCCTCATACATAAGGGTGAGTCAATTGAAAACCTGTTTTTACTTTGAACGTACTGTAGGTGGCACCAAAGCGTATAACTTTTCAACATTACATCTACATTTACTTAAGGCTTGTGATACAGTATTTAACCAGTCTCTAGAGCCTACAATTCAAAGTTTATTTCTTAATTTTAGAAAATCACACTGACTCACTCCAACATGAAAAAAATATATATATACAAGAATCCTCACTGAATTCAGACTGTAGTTTTCAGCAGCTATTTATAGTCATATTCTATATAATTTTGAAATGAGAGTCTGAGAATGCACAGTAAACTGGATACTGTATAATGGACATCATAAAGACAACAATAAACAAAATCAGCAATTAAAAGGAATTGTTCTGCTGACTGGTTTAGTTAGTATAGAGCATGATACAACATTAGGCCTTGGGAAAACATCTGAAATAAAATTAAAAAAAAATATATAGCAACCAAGTTTTATAACCTAATGATGTGAATGAACAGAACTAGCGCTTATACAGAATCAGACACATAAAAAAAAATAAACAATGAAAGTAGACAACAGATAGCACTGCTTAAATCTATGTTGACATGAGAAGATATGCAGGAAATAAGCACTAACGTAAAACCTGGTTTCAATAAAAGATACAGTCTGAGCTGCTCTATTGACGTGTAAAGGAAAAAGAGAACACTACAACATATTTCAGAGCAAAAGTATCCTCGAACTTAATGGCTTATTCCATTTTTTCCAGATCTTTAATGAACATTTTTGCTTGATCCTTGATCTGTCCTCAGATGTGAACTCTTTTACAGAAGCAATTTGTGCTGAAGCAGGATTGTGTCTCAGGGCACTCGTCCCCAGAGTACCAAATGTCTCTGTAGCTGCTCAGGGGCGTCACTCCACCACCAGCTCGAAGCACTCCGCCTCCGCAAACTCTGCGTTCATCTTTTCGGCTAGAACGTCCAGTTCTGACATCTGAAGAGAGGAAATAGAGGCAGAATAAAAATCTAAACCATGAACATTAAGGTTAGTTTAATAAATTGCCTGGCTAAAAATTTCAGAAAGGACAAATTATTGGGCTGCATCAAGAAAAGAAAACATTTAAAGAGATTTGAAATTACTTTTCTTTATCCTTATTGAGTTAAAAACGCTTCAACACATTATGGAAAAAGGTCACATGGTTCTACCTCTGGAGAAAGTGTTATGATCTGGTGTTGCTTCAGTTGCTCAGGTCTAGACTCAGCAACGTTATGTGGCAATAAAATGAAGTCAGCTGACAACCTGAATGTACTGAATGACCAGTTTATCACATCAGTCTTTTCTTCCCTGATGTCACAGGGTGTGATTCTGGGAGCATGAGGAATAATTTTCCACACATGAAATGGCAAAACATGTGCTGTAATCAAAGCTAAAGGTGTCTGAATTAAATCTTAGCGTGTAATACATTTTTGGTCAGGCAGCGTATAATAATTTACACCATAGCACAGTAGAATGTTTTTTTTTCCAAAACAGCAGCTCTAACTATAATGCAAATCAAAGGATGTGTTAAGAATGACCTTTCTTTTACCCTAAAGCCACACCTTATGTGACATGGGACATAATGGACATTCCACATAATCAGAATTTGTTATGTTCTTCAAATGAATAATATGATGAACCATTTGAAAAGATATTTATTCAGCATTTAAGGAAGCGTCTCCAAGGTCTCCAGCACTTTTTTCCAAACACTGGTAGAGCTACAAGTTTGCAAAAATTTGAAAATCTGAAGTATGAAGGGGTTTAAAGTTTACAAAGCATGCAAAGTCGCTGTAGAACTTTATTTTCTTTTCATTTTATGATCAGGATTTGAGCTGTGAATCTTAGGTAGACAATTGAATTAGATTTTTGGGCACTGCAATTATTATTTTTTTCTCAATACACATGTTTACATTACAGTAACAGCTGTATTTTTGAAAGGTTTCAAATTATTAAAAACTATGAAAAGTATCTAATATGCATTGAAAAGCTGTATAACTTCTCATTTAATGTCACTAGTCTTTTTTTTTTTCCTTCTTCTTCTGTGCCGCTGTTTAGTAGGTGGTATGATTGAATGAACCTCTCGTAAAGTCAAACGTAAATTTCAAACGTGAAAGAATAAAAACAAAAATACTCCGTATTTGCATGAAATGAAAACGGTTACTATTTTCTGCAAATGCTGTGGTATATTTTTTGAGGAATTTAACATTTTTAGATAATGTAAGGTTTTAAATTTTACCTAAATAATGATGCATCGATTTAATTAGCTGAATCTATCAATGACTGATTAAACTGCTTAACTGTAAGAATTAGCTTTAAATCACGAGATGAAAATATAGTAATAAAAAATTTTATTTTTCATGGAAAATTTCCAAATATACTCAATATACTGTAACATCCAATAAAGTGAGACTTAACAAAACTAATACAGAAATAAACACAAATAATGACAATAACTGCTACTAAAAATACTAAATACTACCTTAAGTACTGTCTCCAACTCTGTCCTTGCCTCACCTTTATCTGCTGAACTTTCTTCCTCCGTGTGTTCTTCTTCACCAGACAGACCCCAGGGATGTTCAGATCGGGTTCTGTTGCGTTAGTAACGCTATCGTCAGCTGCCGAGAGGTTGAAGGATCCGACGCACAGGGAGGAAGAAGTGCCTCCGGTCAGGTCGGCTTTACGGATCACCTCCGGCGTCTGGAGCCTCTCGAATCCGAATAAAGTTTCTCTGCGCGTAGGGGACGAGGCAGACTGAGGCTTGGGGCTCTCGAACGATCGGTCACCCATGCTCAAACGGCTGTACGAGCGTCGTACTTTACTGGACCAAACAGGGTCCTGTTCTGGCTGGTGTCCAGGATTACGCGAGGGGGACGCTGATGGCTGGATGGGGGACAGGATCGTAGGTTTGGGTGCAGTGGTCTCGGCTTGGGGTGGACTTGAGATCTTGGACCTTTTTGCAGATTCACTGGAAACCCTTTTCTTTTCCACATTTTCCTTAATAGGCTCTGATGCAGCCTGTGAACAAGCAAAATGTATTAATTATCAGCAGCAGCTACAAAAGCATCTCATATGTTTGTATGTATGCATGTATGCAGTTTTTTATTTTTTTGTTTTTACTATATCTATGTTTCACCTGGGTTTTCCTTGGTGCAATTTTCCTTACAGTGATCGATCGCTTGACAGGTACACATGGAGCCTTGGGGATAAAACAGTAACCAATGAGCGTCCAAAGCAAAGTGCTCACAACAGAGCTGAGAATTTTCACATTCAAAAATTATGCAATAGAATTTACGCTCATCTCCAACGCAGATTTTTCTGTCATTTCTCACCTCAGTTTTAGGAGGTATGTTTTCATCATTGGCAGACAGCCGTGCAGATCTCCTGCGAGGTAGGCTGCCACCATCTGACTCTACAGAACCAGAAAATAGGAACGCACACGTAAAATTTACAAGCATAACTATTAACTATTCATAGATGTCTCATATGTTCATTTTCAGATAACTGAAATGTCTTGATTTAATTTTATCCGACATTTGCCTTATTTTAAACACCTCATTCATTTTAATATACCCATCGTTTTTATCATCGATCCATTTCCAAATATAAAGTCAACATACAGTTAATTGAAAAAATTATTATTCTTTTTTTTTTAAGTGCATGAAAACACAGTATAATAAAAAAGTAAAACATTTTATTTTATTTGGTCATGTTTTCCTGCTGTTTAGTCGTGCTTTGCATCAGCACATCAGAATGGACCTCCCTGAACAGCACTTTTTACCTCCTCCCTTCTGCCAGTCACTAAAGTACCCTGTACACCAAAACCGCTAGACACAGAACAATTCCTTTCCTCAGGCAATCACCTTCACAAACAGCTAATGTTGATTATGTGTGTGTGTATATATATACATACACACACACACACACACACACACACACACATATATATATATATATATATATTTTTACACAACTCTCTTACATGCCACTTTAAACCTATGAATACTGCATTGGAAGAATGCGCAGTCAGCACTTCATTCCTATATGTGAAATACATTACTGTTATTTGGACTACTGTCCTGTTACATACTCCGTATATTTGTGGTATTTATTTAGTCTGTATATAGTTCTTGTACTTCCTGTACATAGCCATGTTTTTTTTTCCACCTTTGATTTTTTTTACCATGCAACGTTAAGTATTAGTGATCCACATTCACGATGGTTTCCAACAACATTTTTAACAAAGTTGACTATTCATCTCCTTAGTTGTTTTCTTTGCTTGAGACCGCCTAATAATTTTACCCGTCTCAAATTATATGCATGTATGTATGTTTGTATGTACGTATGTTTAAGGTTTTTAAATATTAGCTCTAAAAATTCAGTTCAAAGTTGTCACACACAGTTCCTGAATGAAGGTTCCTGTGTTCTATAGACAAAATGTGTTTTGTAAATGTTATGTAGGTCTGGACTTTTGATGGTCACCAATGGTGGAAATAAAATTCTTGCGAGTGTCTACATATTTGTATAAGAATAAACCTGACTCTGAGTCATTTTTTTTATATTACTTCTGTAAATTCAGATCATAGTTCTTTTAATTATTCTTTTATGATGAGTATAATGTTGACTCACAGTTGGGGTTGATTTTAACTTTTCACGCTGGAAATATCAGTAAATACCCAAATCTGGTCTTGGAGAACCCTTTGTCCTGCAGGTTTTTGGCGTTTGTCCCAATGCAATTCTGTCAACAGCTGTTCGAGTTGAATTTTGTTTGTTTGTTTTTGTTTGTGCATGTGTGTTGGAGCAGTCAAAGCACTAAAATGTTCAGGTCAAAGGGGTTCTCCAGGACTAGGATTAGAACCCGCACTGGTTAAGGCTCTGGATAACTGACCAGAAGGGTGCAAGTTCGAATCCCAACGCTGCTTATGTTGGGTTCTTGAGCAAAACCGTTAACCTTCCTGTTTGCAGCTCAACTGCAAGTAGGTATCGGAGGAAAGTAAATCCCAAAGACAACATAATCAGACACATAAAGAGGGATGTGAACCCTTGATGAAATTTTTAACTTGATTCAATGACACAGGGGAGCACAAACATTTGCACCAAGTGAAAAACACAAGCAATATTGCTGTCAATATATAAGAATGTATGTATTTTTCTTGTTGGTTTGCTGTACTCAAACCAACTGTACTCTTTTTGTCGAATAAAAACACAAAGCCATGAGTCACCCATTAAACCTGCAGTAGTTTAGCTAGCATTAGCGCATTAGCTTAGCTTAGCTTCATGCCACGGAAATGCCAAAAAACTGACTGTTTACAAGGTAGGTTTATTTAAATTGCAAACCAACTACATTAATTAGTATTCATTTTGACTTTTTCATCACCATAAAACTAGTAAATCTGTGACATACCTGTGTTTTGGTTGTTGTTTTTGCCCGTCTGTCCCGCGGACGCTGCTCGCGGTGTCCTGCTGCTCATCTCGTAAAGCAAATAAACCCGTGTAACTCAGCAGTTACCTCGACATTCACAAAAAAGCAAAACTATTTGCTTAAACCCGAAATATATAGAACTTTATTTTAAATCAGATTAATTCGTAGCAATTGTATAAATCGTAAGCGATAAAGTCAGTAAGTAATAAACCCGGCAGCGTTTCAAAATTGCCCGCCTTTAGCCAAAATGGCGGAAGAAGGGGCGGGGCTACAACGATGTAACTTTTATTATATTTAATTTTATTTTATTGGATTTTATTTAATATTATTTTTTGCAGCATAGCCAGGGTTAAAAAGTGCACTAAATAGAAAAAATAAGTAAACATTTAATTGCATAATATATAATTGATAACAAAAACATTATCCATATGACAAACTTAATACAAGAAAAAGGGTATATTATTATAATATTTACATTTATGAATGAAAATAAATAAATAAATAAATAAATATTAAAAATAAAGATAAAATGTACTATAAAATAATGATTTAATTATAAAATAAATATAAAATATGTATCATCCTCTTTTTGAAAGAAAAACAAAACTTAGAAAAATTTATTTGGATTAAAACAGAATTTTAATTTACGGCATTTGGGAGACATCCTTATCCAGAGAGACTTTTTTCTCTCGTTATGCATCTGAGCAGTTGAGGGTTAAGGCCCTTGCTCAAGAGCCCAACAGTTGCAACTTGGTGGTAGTGAGATTTGAACCTGGGACCTTTTATCTATCTATCCATCAATTTATTCATTTGTCCATCCAAAATCTTATTTTTTGTGTCAGTTTTAATAGCTTTTTTTTTTCTAAAGCCGTGTAACACATTATCTCCTATTTTTTTTAAAATTAACCAAACTTTACATGTGAGAAAATACAATTAATTACATGCAATTTAACTATTTTTTTTACATTTATTGTAAATTATTTGATGGATTGATTAGATACAGGTACCTATTATTTTATATAATGCTTTTAAGTTGATTATACTGCCGATAGAACAAAATAGGGCCCTGTTAGTAACTGTTGAAAAAAAATATGTGACTGAAATTTGTCATTATTTTAATTTTAACCACAAAACACAAGCACCAAGTAGCAGACTACATAACACTTATTTATTTTACATTCTTTCTTATGAATTTTTTTTAAAATAATAATAACAAGAATAAAAATATAACATACAAGATCATGTGTAAACGTTTACATTTAAAAATTCAGCATTAAAATAATTGAAATATTTAAAAATATATAATAATCAACTATCCACACTAAACAGGACAAAAAAACATAAAAGACAATCAGTCCCCTATAAACAAACGTAACAAAAATATGCAGACAACAATAAACAAACAAACGAAAAATTGAGAAAATAAAGTAAATAAACAGAAAAAAAAATCAGTGTTTCATTGACAATCTGAATGTCGAGACAATTATTTTTAGTTATTTCTTCACACTCTCGGCGGCGTCTTTCCGCTGTCAATATGTCGACGTCATTACTGTGCGACGATAGCGGAAGAGACGTGGCAAAAAATATATCCTTTCCGGAAGAAAATGTTCCTCAAATATGAAGCTAAATAACTAGACTGGGACACTTTTACAGTACACCGCAGAGAACGGAAGACTGACTTGTGGTGACTCCCTAAATGTAAGTGAATAAACACAGGTTATTATTGTGCTGGGTACATTTTTAACATTTTAAACTTGTGTAGTTTAAATAGAGCTAGCTAGCAGCTAACAGAGACACCTAGCAGAGCTGATGAGTGTTGTGGTATAAAATCTCTGTATAACATTGGGTTGTTTATGATTATCAGTACCGAACAAGCGTTAGTGATTTTCTAATCGTCTGTAAGATCTGGTGTCACCTTAAACCACTGATGATGTGAAAGTTGTTTTTGGTGTCAACATGGGTGTGTTTGTGCGCAGTGTGACAGGCAGACCATGGGTCTGTGTAAGTGTCCGAAGAGGAAGGTGACGAACCTGTTCTGCTTCGAGCATCGTGTCAATGTGTGTGAACACTGCCTGGTGTCCAATCACAACAAGGTGGGTCATGGCATGTTTAGTAGACGTTTCTTTTATAGATCACGTGGAAATCACAAAACCACTCCTGTGTATTGACTCTCTCTGTTTTGCTTCTGTCTTGTGCAGTGTATTGTGCAGTCCTACCTGCAGTGGCTCCAGGACAGTGATTACAATCCTAACTGCACTCTGTGTAATCAGCCTCTTAATTCCCAGGACACTGTGAGATTAGTGTGCTATGGTGAGTTTTTCAAGGAAAATATATAAATAAATGGCACTTAATACATTAATAAAATGCTTACAACCAAGTCATATGCATAAAGTGAGGAGTTCCACAATATCTGTATATGGTTTCAAAATGCTGTGCTGTCAGATCAGATTCGCTGGCATGACGGATGTTTTGGGTCGTAAACTTTGTGTTCAATTTGGTACATCAATGTGCAATGGTTATTGAATACAGTCCTGTGCAAAAGTTTTAGGCGCCGTATTATCTGTAGTGAAATTTTGTTATTGCATTATTATGTACAAGACCATTCCCTACAAAGATACCCTAAAAGTAATGAATAAATAACATTACAGAAGAATATTTGCATCTGTAAAGAAAGCGACATATTACATGACTGACCAGTTTTCAGATGGGAAAAAAAAATCTAACACTACCGCTTATGTTCAAGCGAAGAGATTCCACACCAAATATTGACCGTTTATTGTTTATGTTATTACTTAGTGCTTTTTTATTTTAATGTAGAAATGTTTTCAAAAGCATCATTGCATATGGTTTTTGTTTGGATGTTCCCAAGACTTTTGCACAGTACTGTAAATACAACAGCTGTTAGGTTTTACTGAGTATAAATGTTTTTTTTTGTTGTTGTTGTTGTTGTTGTTGTTGTTGTTGTTTTATAAAATGGCAACGGTTTGCGCGACATCAATTTAACCTGTCCGGATGTTAGTATGTTGGTCATTTTTCTCTAAACATGGGGGGAAAAACATGTATTAAACAATTGGCCTTAATGTCATTCCAAGCATATAAAGTAGTACAAGGGGCCATGGGACCATGATGCGACGTAAAACAACACTGAACTACCCATAAAGTATATATAAATTACCCTAAATTCATGAAATGAACATACCAAACCAAAAAATGACTAGACTTGTGTTTAATGCCTGATCTGTGTGTTTGTTTCTCAGACCTCTTTCACTGGTCCTGCCTAAATGAACTGGCCTCACGCCTGCCCCTGTACACAGCGCCAGCAGGTTACCAGTGCCCGACATGCCAGGGACCCATTTTTCCTCCCATCAACCTCGCCAGCCCTGTGGCTGACATGCTAAGGGCGCAACTTTCCTCAGTTAACTGGGCACGAGCAGGACTGGGCCTTCCACTGGTGAGTAGCAGGGTGAGGCATATCATGGGAAAAGTAGATGGGTTATAACGAAGCATTTTAAAAGGGATGGGAATCTGAAGGGATCACCCGAATCAATATTATCACAATATCTAGGTGCTGATTCGGCTTGTACTGTGAGTTATGTTTCCCGATTCGGTGTAATATTTTCTTTTAGATTTGGTTACAAGTTTTAAATAATTTACTCATACCACGCAGATGATGTGGTGAATGAGAATGTGAGAATAGTTTATAGAGCACCACCTGCAGGATCATAGAGGAACAGCAACATTTTGCCACCTCAAATGCAAACCTATATAAATAAAAAAATATATTTAATAAAATCAATTTGAGTCAGTGTGATACATGAATTGTGATACATAACTGAATAAAAAATCCTCCCCCACATCTCTACACTTGATTTACAGTACGAACTGTAAAATCGTGAGGTAAAATTATTCTAACGAAGTGATCATTTACTCTATTACTGTTAAGTTAACGTAAAAAAAATTCTGTCCCTTAAATATAAAATTAAATCATCATCTATCTTCAGGTCGAAGACCAGCCTGAGGTTGAAGAAAACAGAACACACGATGTGACTGATTATACAGACTGGACCTTTGACGGTGAGTCCGGGTTCCTTTTTCATAAAAAAATCACATCCTCCAGGTTTGAGGACTATAAGGTTCAACTTGTCTTCTCCTTCACTCTCTTAGTTTCGTTCTGTATGTTGACATCTTGTTCCTCTAATCCACAGCACCTTGTGCTGAATCGTCCGTTTCTGCCCCGTCACTCTCTTATACCCAAGAGCCGTCGGTCACTCCGGCATGTTCCCATCAGGATGTGGGGCATGGGCACGGGCATGGGCACGGACATGGGCACGGACATGGACACAGCCACAGCGTACACAATAACGGAGGACTGGGCGTACAGGAGAACTCGGTCATCGACATGATTACAGCTACTGCACCGGACACCATCGTTATCAGCAAGGGTACTGAAGGCTGTTTGTTTTACGTTAAGACGGGCAGCTGGAATTTTAAGCAATTTTTTTAAACAAGAATTAGTCTGGTGACTTGCAGGAGCAGTTTTTCCACATTTCTGATGCTAAACGTTCAGTTTAAATGTTCTGGCGTAATTGTGTAAAGTGTCTTGCTATCATGTTTGTGCAAACTTTATTACAATTTACTGAAATATCTAGTTTTTTTTTTGTTTGTTTTTATCCTTAGCTTCTTCACCTAGAAAGGTTTATGATACACGAGAATCAGGACACACTTCAGTCACGCAGATCGACTTCGACGAAGATAAGTACCGGCGGAGGCCAGCGCTCAGCTGGTTCGCACAAATACTTAAGTGAGTTTCCTCGTCTTTTCCTTCCCTTTAATGAGTGTGAAACCGTGTGTCTTTGGTCCTACCCGCTTTCAGAATTTCATACAGGAATGGTTGGGCATGCAGTAGGGGCGTCACAGTCTGGGGCGTTTTCAGGACTAGTGCTGGACAATCTTCTTGATTAATTCTTGATTAAAACATGACGTCCAGATGTCTAGGTGGCGGAGATGTTACTGTTTTTTGGACACCCGAGCGAACACATCTTTCTTCACAGAGTAAATGTCGGGCGTCTTTCGGACTGCCACTGCAGTTTGGGTTGTTATTATTATCAAATCCATGTTTTTTTTTTTTTTTCATTGTGTATAGAGTGACATAGCCGCACACAGTATCTTACCTTTTAAATACGTTTTACTGAATGTACATGCACGTATGAGTTTTACTGTATGTACATTATCTAGCACCTCCTGGGTCCTGGGTTTGAATCCCACCTTGGATCTGTGCGCATGGAGTTTGCGTGTTCTCCCCGCAGTCCAAAGACATGCAGATTAGGGTAATCGATGTTCCCAAATTTACCATAGTGTGTGAATGCAATGTGATGAATTGCTCTGTTTCTGTTTTAGGAACCGCTTAGGCCCTAAGAGAAAGACATTCACGCTAAAGCAGAGGATTTTCATGTTCCTGCTCCTGGGAGTGATCGGCTTCTTCACCCTCATCATCATCATGGCCAAGCTGGGTCGGGCTTCTGCTGACGAAGACCCCAACCTGGACCCCATGCTCAACCCTAACATCAGAGTGGGCAACATGTGAACAAAGCGCTGCTCTGAAAAGTAGAAGAAAATAAGCAGGAAGTGCAGCGCGACTGGCCTGAGGGCTGGGACCAACACGTAAAATGCTTATCGTCGTTGTAGGAATGATGATAATCCAGTCAGTTTTCTTCCTGTTGAAAAGTCTCACCTCCTTTATTTGACTAGTTGCAAAAGTTTTCTGAAAAGTTTCTTTTTTTTTTTTTTTTTTTTAAATTAACACCTGGAAGGCACGCGGAGTCCTGAACCGTATCGCCGTATTTAACACTTCGCATTGCGTTCATGTTTATGTGAATGCAGCAGTCAGATATGTGTCTATCTTTGGGTTTGTAGAAGAAAGAGCATTCTGAGAAAGCAATATTTTTTAATTTGCGTTCTTTAAGCGTTTGCAGTTGTAGTTCTGTAGTATCGGATACCCGAGCTGTTCTTTGCAGCTCCAAATAGAAAAGAGTGAGAAGTGAAAACAAAAAAACGTGTGTGTGTGTAAATATATACAATCCTTAATATGGTTTATTCCCCAGTTTTTGAATGAAGTGTGGGTTAAATTCCTGAGAGCCACGTCCTTCCTAAATATCCTGGTTAAACATGTCCAATCTGTATATTCTTAAATATACTGTATTCCAATTTTAATCTAAACACAATCAACAAAATGGTTTCGCTTGGTTTTTGCTGTTTGCATTTTCTTCGTTTATCTGATCACGCTTTACATTAAGGTTCTTTTAACACGTTAGTTAAGACAAAGAAAGCATGGCTCTTTCTTGCATGACAGTCGATTCTTTTCTTTTTTTCTTTTTTTTTTTATAAATGGAAAAAAAGCTAAACGATTTCTGCATTAACCAATGTAAATATCATGAATAAGTTAAATCAAAGCCCATACTAAACCACAGAGAACAATTATTGGCAGTTATTAACTGAAAAAAAAGGACGTATGATGGATGTTCAAGTCAAACTGGGACTTTTGATTGCACAGAACACAGTTATGAGGGTGAAAACTCCCTTTATTTCTCTGTTATAATCCTGCACTAATGGACTTATCCCAGGGTTTCACTAGTGCTTGGATACCATCAAGGTAGAAATAATTTTTAGCTTTTAGTGCACTGAAGTCATGATGATGCTGGCCTCCCAGGAACTCCTTTAATGGTTTAAATACGTGGAACCGGCTTGGAGTGAGGTCAGGACTGGACGGGCTGTGGCACTAACTCAAGCCGAGTTCATGAATTATTGTGTGTACAGTTCTCGCTGACTTTTCTGAATGTTCACAGCCAGGATCTGAATTTTTCTTTAGAATGTTAAATGTACTGCGGCTAAGGGTCTCATCACCGTACTGCGCTTGGAGTCTTATGTAAATGTCACTTGATTTGACGTATTCATTCGTGAGACGGTTCATCGCCAGTCCCGGATTGACTTGAACGCCCGTGGTACTTTCAGTAGTTAATCCCAGAGACTGTTAGGCGTTCTACTGTAAATTCATTTAAAAAACTTTTTTTTGGTTCTTTGTGATTTATAATCTTGATATAATCATGATTTTGTAGTATGAGGAATAAAGCAATTTGGGGTCATATTCCTAATGACATTTTCATTGTAACAGTCTCTAACCAATAACACCAAGTGTTTTATTCCTCTTGTACAAAATCAGTTAAATTATGACAAATCATTTCTAGATCGATTTAATCTTGTGGAGCATCCGTCATTTTTTATTACATCAGTCATCCTTTTTTTATTTGTCTGAATCTTAATAAGACAAATCAATTCTGCTCATTTTACCCAGAAATCGTACTGACTGCCTTTGAACATACTAAATAAATAAATAAATAAATAAACATCTCCTTTCAGTCAAACTTCACTATACACTCGTGATCTGAATTAGACCCAGGATTATTACCTTCCAAACTCCTGAGGCATAAAATGAATCAACATTCTGACCGATCAGATTCGATGATGTGGTGTTGCCGTATATTAACTACTGCGGAAAATAATTCTTGTTAAAAGATCCCGAATGTAAAGCATTACCGTACCGTACGTCTGATTGAAACTTGTCATATTGTAGTCACTACATACTCGGTTGCACTTTCACTCAGTCCCAAAGCGGGGTTTCTCTGTTCCTGACTCACTTTGCTTTTAATTAAGGATGTACATATCTGATGATAAGACACTGTACCATGAGAGCTTTTTAGTAGTCAGTCTTTTTTGGGACAGAGGACGTGCGTTTGTACAGTATTCATCTCTGATAGATAAGTCATTCTGAGCTAACAGGATTTTGCTCTGTTTGTGTCAAACTCTATTAAATTATAAAAATTTATCTAAAAAAAATACATGAATGCTTCTTTTTTCATGCCGAAATAAGGAGGAGGAGAGTTTTTCATGTTTAATTCATCTCTGGTAGGTGAGGGTCTTTTACGAGTCTGATACAGGATCACTTGGAGCTTGTAACTGCATCATGGCAAGAAGACATGTCTTCCGATCTGTGTGTTCAAGCCAAACAGGGACTTGTGATGATGGGGTTTTGGGTGGGAATTGAACCCAGGCCTTCTGCATGGCAGACGAGAAACAAAGGATAATTCAGTAAATTCCAGTTCCAAGCATAGATTTGAAGACAAGTATGACTATTTGTCAAACCTTATGCGACATTTATTTCTATAAACGTTGCATTCATTTTGGGCGGAGATCTTGATTTGGGAGATGATTGGGAAATTTGAACTGGTCCCTAAAAGCATCTCCTTCTGCTCCCAGACCCACTTACATTTGGAGTCCTGGAATATGCCTGTGCCATCAGGGAAGAAAAACTCCATGGATTGGATAACCTGGTCATTCGGGTCTTCAAACTTCACTTTATTTCCACATATTGCTGGGACCAACTGAAGCAATCCCAGATCATAAATGGGTGCTTATCCTTGAGTTCTACAGTTTGTTTAGAATGCAACTTCTCTCATCTGATTATAGTCATTATTTCCCCATCAAACCACATTTCTTTAAGGTTAACATTTCAGCCACATCCTTCCAAGATTTAAGGAAATGGACAATTTTTAAGCAACCCTCAAGTCTTTTTCTTTGCTTGATGCAGGCCAATATGATCCATTCGATATATGTCTCTGGACTTTAAGAAATGAAAAGCTACTTGCTGTAGAAGTTAGGATTAAAAGAATATAGTAACTATGTACTGGACTTTAGTATTTGCTCATTTAAATCTAAAATTGATCAAGCAGCATGTGCATATAGTATATAAAAAAATTGCCTGAAAGAATTGTGTAATTTCAAATTTTGGCATACTTTACAAAATTTGAAATGCCCATTATCCTGCAACTGCACTATAATTCTTAAAAACAAAAACTGTGTCAAGAATAAAGTACATATATCATGGATAATATTTAACTGTACATACAAGTTTACTAGTTTTATTGTTCCAGTTGGATTTCTATCTACAGATCACTGGATATCCATTTACTGTACAGCATTTGAAAATACTGGTTAACACTAAACAGTCATGCTGATAAGCAAATCTAAGTTTTTTTTTTTTAACCCCAACATGAGAATCATGTAGACATGTAGAGAGAAACAGCACAGAAGTAAACGTAACGATGTAGTCTGCTTGAAAGAATCAGAAAGAAGGCAAGTAAGAGTTTTTTAGGACAAGTCTTTATTGAAAAGCATGCAGCATCATACATGCCATGTCTTTTTGCAGATCCAACAAAAATGTATACACAAAGCATTAAAAGCTTTCTTTAACAGGTCAAAGCATCATGCAACGCAGTTGTCCCACTATACCCGACTCAAATCTGCAGTAGTAAACCACATGTTCAGTAAGAAAAGTACCCAAGTCAATAAGTAGCCAGAGGTGAACAAGTACTTGAGTAAGAGTAGAGACTCCCTAAAAAAACTACAAGTAAAAGTAGGAGCTCTCAATTCACCTGCATACGTGACCAAAAGTACAAAGTACTCGCATTTAAATCAGTAGCCTTTTATAGTTTAAAAAAAAAAATCTGCCAATTGTGAACATGCTGTTGTGTTGCTGACTGCAACCAGCAATACTGATTAACATGAATACATGTTACTAATATGCAATACTGGTAACCGTATTACTGCAACCAGTCATTTCAAACTTTATGTTTTGCATTGTCTTGAAGGAAAGGCAAATCATGCAGTTACACATGATATTTAGCAGGTGGCGACATTCCCTCTTCAAATACTACAACAGCATTGTGCTTTGGGTAACACCATGCAGAAATGTAGTGAAGCAAGTGTACAGATATTTGCTCCACTTTTGAGCAGGGTTTATATATATATAAAATAAAAAACACATAAATAAAAGCTACTCGAAGTACAGATGCATGAAATATGTACATGAACAACTACTCAGTTACCTCCCGCCTCAGTCATGAGCCACGTAGCTGATGCAGCCATGTGCACCTGAAAGGAAGTAAAAGTCTGCATTAGATACAGATCATGTGTAGCACTAAACAACTTTAACACAGCAAAACTGTCTCAATATGATAGCTGGCAAAAGAAACCACAATTCCTGATGCCAGCTATATTATGATAGGATAATGTACCTCCTTAGATTACACACACAGGCACAGAAAATACTGTGTGTGCCAATATGAGGAGGTTGGACTTTATGGCAGTGATGCCAGGGCACTGAATTAAATTATGGGGAGGGGTAGGGGACAAAAAAAAAAAAAAACCAGTACCTACCCTGAATGACATCAATGCAGTGTCTTCACCACCGTCAACCTGGAACAAAGAAACACCAAAACTACCATCAGTTTCATGAATCTATAGAAATTTCTGGTCAGTGAATCACTAATGCTTGAGACATATTTGCAGATCTTTCATTAAACAAATGTACCAGTGATTGAGGATAGGACCAGCCGATGGGAAAACATGCTGGTACCGAAGACATAGCACTGGAAATCCTGTTCCTCCATACATACACACACGAGTACTGAGCAAACTACGTGCATGCCAAGAAAGGAGGTTTACAGCACCGGATTTAAATAAATAAAATATTTAATAAGCCTCAACACCTAAAAAAATAATGTAAAAAAAAAATAAAAAGTAGACACCCTGTCATTTTACTACCCGCTAAAATTATCGTAGAGGAAAAGAAAAAAAATCAGATCCCTTCCCTAGTGCCTAGGGACTTTTAACTTTGTCAAAAACAAAATGGCGTCCACAAGGACCAACATTGAGGCTCTTTAACGCCACATGTCCTCTCACGAACATAAAGATATATACCCGTAAAAAAGTAAATAAAAAATCATAATAAAACGACAAACAGTATAAAAAACGGAGAAAGTAAACCATGTACACGTACATAATTGCAGAAGCTTTCGACGAAAGACAGCAGTCAACTCATCCGCGCCTGCGCACACCTCGGCACGTGTAGGTCTCTATATTTCACCGCCACAATAATCGCACGGACCAGCCGACATCCATGGCGAAAGACCGAGCAGGCGAGCCCGGTTAAGTATTTATACGCGCCATGACGTCGTCAGCTTGTCACGCGCAATAACCAATCCTCAAACTAGTCTATAAATAAATTATTAATATAAATAAAACGTCAAACTTTTCATTCACGGTCCATTTTCAAAACACTTAAATTGATATTTAAATATAAATATATAAACATATTTAACAAAAAATAAAAATAAAAAATCTCATGCACGTGACTAACCCGGGGTCAAAGTTCAGAGCAGCAACTATGGCGCCTTCCTCTGACAGGTACAGTCATTGTCACCTCTTTAAGCGGATTATTGTTATATTCTTTCACGAGGTTAACGTTTAGACTACTAACAAAATTATAATTTATTTCTATACTAAAATTTTACGGCATGAAATTGATTCATCATGTTTCCGGTTATTGAATTTAACAAGAGATAATAACAATAATAACAAAGAATACGCAAGCGAGGTAGTCGTGTTTTTTTTTTTTTAATAAATAAAAAAATCATTAAATATTTGAGTCGGTTATACAATTTTGGCTGTTTTCACGTTTGGTTAATGTTTATCCATCATCACCATCATCAAATGAGGTGTATATCAGGGTCACAGGAGATAGTCGTTTCTGATTGGCTGGCAGGAGTGCATTGATTTCTTTTAACTCTAACATACGAGTAGCGTTCAAGTCAAACCGGGACTTTTGATTGTACAGGAAAAAAAGCTGTATTGTTAAACTCTGGCCTCTACAGTCCCTAGTTGGACTACAGAGGTTCCTAGATGCCTTGTGCTCTGGAATAGGCCCCTGTGACTCTGTTTACAGAATAAAGCGGTATAGACGATGACTGTTGACAATATTTAGGGGACAAGATTGTGCAATATAGAGTGACATATCCTTTTTCAAGGAAATTTAAGGAACTGAAAGAAATAACACTGATCCATATGATCATGTGATTTTAGGGTTGTTCTTGTTTGTTTCTGCGATTAAAAATAATAAGAATTCAATAAATAAATAATTTACACATTTAGTTATACTAATGATAACTTTGGTTCTACCTGACATATCTGAAAACCCAAATGCACTGTTCGATGTCTGAAGTCTCCTCCTTTGATGCACTTTGCAGGAGGTCTGTTTAAGCAGTTTGTTTATTTTTAATCGTTTAGTAAACAGTGCTTAGTTGCTGACACGGATCTGTGGTGCTTGAGCACGACCTCATACTGCCCACTGCACCACTTGCGTGTTACAGAAACTCAGCTTTGCAGTCCAAGCCGTTTCCACGTTTTGGCAATTGAAGAAGTTCTGACGTCAAGTGAAGCAGGCAGACCAATCATGGCTCTGGTGTACTGAGAAAACTTTCTGCTTAGATGGTATCCAAGTACTAGTGAATCGCTGGGATAAGTGCATTAGTGTATCAGGGTGTTATATAGAAAAAAAATAAAGGGAGTTTTTACTTTCATAGCTGTGTTGGTTATATTAAAATGACAATTAGACTGGTACAGTAATGTTATTTATTGTGAACATCCCTTTTATGCAAAAGAAGAAATTGAACATGATGTTCGGCTATTTTCTCACTGTACAGGATGGGACGAGTGCTAGTGGTTCCGATGGTGCTGCTGGTGCTTAGTTTCGGCGTCGAGGGTGTGGATCGTGGTAACTTCAAAACATGTGAGCAGAGCGCCTTCTGCAAGTGAGCATGAGCAAGCAATATCAGCATTCCAAAATTTTTTCTGGTTTCATATTTACACAGAAACTGATACCTGACAGCTAGTTTATATGTTGCTAGCTTATAATGTCGTGTGTGTGTGTAGGCGTCAGAGGGAACTGAAGCCAGGTCAGTCTCCATACAGGGCTCTGCTAGATACCTTGGAGCTCAGCGACTCCAGGATCACACTGCAGCTCATTAATGATAACAACAAGGTCAGAGAACTTTACATTGTCACTATTACATATGTTAGATCATATACACGGATATATGATCTAACATATGTTCACAGGTGTAAAGGGTGGTGACTTGTATTACTGAAGATTTGCTGTGAAAGAATCTGCTGTGCTATCATGCCTGTGTGTGTGTGTGTGTGTGTGTGTGTGTGTGTGTGTGTGTGTGTGTGTGTGTGTGTGTAGGTGCGACTGCTGTTGGAGCTGTACAGGCTGCAGGGCAACATGACACGGGTTAAAATCAACGAGCTGAAACCTCTCAGACCTCGTTACGAGGTCCGGGACGTCCTCATCGCTGATCCTCCTACCAAACCGTGAGTCATGTCGATGAATGTTTTGAATCATGAAAAATAATGAGTCAAAAGCAGCACACACGCTAAAATTTAATTGGACCACCATTTGCTTTAAATGCGTTTATGCCATCCTTTTGCTAAACATTTGCAATGTCACAACATTCATCTCCATTATTTCTCTCCACGATCTTGTATTGATGATGGGAAAGTCAGACCGCTGCGTGAAGTCTTTTTCAGCACATCCCAAAGATTTTCAGTGGAGTTAAGGTCTGGACTTTGTTTTGGCCAATACATGTGTGAAAATGATGCCTCATGCTCCATACTTACCCACTCTTTCACAATTTGTGTCCGAACAACCCTTGAATCATCATTTCAGAATATGCCCAGGCGATCCATCCAGGAGAAAAAGATCCATTGGTAGAAAACCTGGTCATTCAGTACATTCAGGTCGTCAGCTGACCTAATTTATTGGCACATTGGTGTTGCTGAACCTGACCAGCTGAAGGAACCCCAGGTCATAACACTGCCCCTACAGGTTTGTACAGTGCATGGGTGCATCACTTCATCTGCCTCGCTTTTTACCCTGATGCCCCCATGACTCTGGAGCAGGGTAAATCTGGACACATCATGGCCTTCAATCCATTATTTATGCTCCCTAGCAAATTGAAGCATTTTTTCCTCGATTAGCCCCTCATGCAGGTGTTGAATCGGTATATATATATTTTTTTATTATTGTAAATCAATGAAGACTGAATGTTTGGGTGACTTCTCCTCTATCCTCTGTGTGGTTTCAGCATGACGGTTGTGACTCAGGACGAGAACGGCGTGGTGCTTTCTCTGGGCGAAAATGAACAGCGGCTGATCGTCAGCGCCCAACCCTTCCGCCTCGACATCGTGGAAGGTCCCGAGGTCCTGCTGTCCCTCAATTCCCGCGGCCTGCTGGCCTTCGAGCACCTGCGTCTACGCAAAGACACGTGAGCTTCCCCGTAATCTGTCACTCTGAATAATCACAACTTGATTAATCAAATCTTCTCGAGTTCACTAAGAGTGAAATAAAACACGAGCATAACTTCAAGAGAGAAAACATTAAAAGTGATTCTTAATCATGTAGCAACGATGTAGTGCTGGGATTGAAATGAGTTGAAAGCTAATGTGCATGCTTGTTCTATTTTAAAGGACGTATCTAGGCATAAATCACATTCCTAATACAAAATCGCTGGTTTGAACCTTCCTGTTTTATTTTGTCTGTAACAATGTTAATGTTAAAAAAAAAATTTGAAACTTAGTTATTTTCATGCTTTTCTTTGGGAGTTCAGAAATGTTTCATTTCCTCACAAGAACACTGTCTGTAACCTTTGTTCTCCTCTTGTTTACTTGACATTTTCCTGAAATGTGTACATTGTTATAAAGCTTTCTCAAACTTCTCAATTTTTCCCTTTATTTTTTCCCCTCTATTATTTTTTCTCCTTTCCTCTCTCTCTCTCTCTCTCCTTTCCCTCCAGCATCTCTCAAAAAATAACAAGCTCTTTCGGTAGCATGTGGGACTCAATCAAGAGCGTGTTCTCTAGGTAATGCCTTCGATGTGTTGTGTTGTGTGTGCGTGAAAAAATACAGTACCATGCAAAAGTCTTGAATCACCCCTGGATTCTTTATAATTTGATCCAATAGAATTTTCTTTATGTATTTCTTTTAATGCAGTCTCGAGGAATTTCAGTCCAGTCACTGTGCCTGAGCAGAAATGAGTCGGCCTCAGTGGTTACAATGAATCATTCTGGGAGCACGATGATAGACAATGTTCACAGTCCAGTGCAGCAATGAGACAAAATGGCATCAATTCAAGTGCTCAATAAAGACCATGTAGCATTGTCTCCCCCAGAGATTCTCCCGGTTCCAAAACATACCAAAACACCAAACCTGTATGTTTATTTTGACTTTGTCGGACTTACGAACAAATCCGACTTACGAACGTGCTCCCAGAACAGAACTCATTCATAAGTCTGGAACGTACTGTGAATGATTATCATCCAGTATATTTGGCACACCGTACATGCCAATAAAAGCAGTTTATTTTATAGCATTGGTTGCATGTGTGACAGAAAAGTTTTTTTTTTATTAGGAATATTTACATGAGAAGTATCATAAGACTCATTTTGCACATCTGCGTCCTTTTCAAATTTTTTTCATTTGAAAAAAATATTTTATAATTATATGAGATGTGTTCTGTTTCATCATGTATTTGTATTAAAAGTGTGTGCACATGTGTGTTTCAGTAAAAGAGACACAGAGGGAGCTGGAGGATCAGACAATGATAAGAATGAAGGTGATAAGGTATGAAAATGGAATAAAAATAGAGGGTTGAAGTTCAAGATCTCAATTTACATTTTCATCTGATGAATGAATGTTTCATCTTGAACTTATGTAGTGTAGCTGCTAATAACTCTGTCTGTGTGTCCCGGTGTCCTGCATCTCTGATAATTTGTAGATAGATACATACTGTGCATACATACATACATCAATATGGGATAAATACATCATCGATCGATCTAGGAGAGTGTTGAAATTTTTCTCTGCTAGTCTGCCAGTTTTTCTTCCCAATTATCTGTCTGTCTGTCTGAGTCCAATGGTCAGTCTGGCTGTCTCCTTATCAATTTATTTATTTATTGATGTATTTATCTTTCTATCTCTCTTTATTCAGTTGGAGTCAGAATTACCCAACCCCCACGAGCAAATTAAGTTTGTTGGTAAAATGTACAAACTTTTAACTTCAGCTGGTTGTACTGAACGAATCAAATCAATGCACATAACGTCACAAGTGGTTTCTCCAATTTCAACCAATGCAGTCTCACTGCTCAAAACAGGTGTTGTCTCAGGTCTCAAGGGCTTAGAAATGAGAAGGAATGGTCAAAAAGTTTCACAAACAATGACAAGGTCCTATAAAAAATAGCAAAGGCACCGAATGTTCCCAGAGACACTGTTGAAAGCGTTGTTTGCAAGTCCAAAGTTAATGGAACAGTGGATACACTACCTGGACTTTGCCGAAAAAAAGAATCTATCAATGGCTACAACAAGATTTACATGGTGACTATAAAAGACCTGCAGAAAGATTAAGTTGCATCAGGCAAATAGGTTTCAGTTTCCGCAGTAAGGCTTCTATGTCAGAACTCCAAGACGTACACCACTAGTGACCCAAAGGCACAAAAAAGTCGGCTCCAATATGCTCAGAATCTAATAAGCCAGGGATGTGTTGGGATTCTGTTCTGTAGAGCGATGAAATGGAACTTGACGTTTTTCTGTCCTATAGATCAGCAGTATGTCATCTGCTGAAAAGGACATCCTGCCTACAGTGAAGCATAGCGATGTCTCTGTCATGCTCTGGGACGGCTTTGCTTCCCTTTGGCAATGGAAACCTGAAGCTTGTAGAACGCAAGATGGATTCTGGAGAAAATCTCATACAGTCTGAAGCTTAAGTAGCATTAGATCTTCCAACAGGACAATGATCGAAAAACATATTTCAAATTCCACCAAGACTTGCTGTAGAGTGGTTGTCTCAGTCACCAGACTTGAACCTTATAAAATAGGGGTGTCAAACTGGATCCAAAAAAGGGTCATGTGGGTGCAGGAGTTCATTCCACCCAAGCACCTGATAGTCTTATTGCAAGCCAAGAATGAGTAAAGAATGAACGGTTGGAATGAACGGCAGCACTGTGACAACCACTCTAGAATCCTCCAGGACACCCCTGAAATAGAACTTCGCAGTGGAATTTAAAGGAGGCAGCTGAGGTGCACCAATGCAAGAATATTAGTGATCTGGTTAACCATTGCCAAGGAGGAATGGGCTAAGAAGCTGGTGTCATGTTTGCAGTGGGTCATGGCAGCAAGTGGGTGCTCTGCTCAGTGTCAGAGATGCTTGTATGATGAGTTTGAGACTGCGGCACTCATTAAAAGTTGAATTGGGAGAAACCACCTGTAACGTTCGTTGTGTTTAGTTATATTTATATTGTTTTTGTTTAATTTGTTCCTTGTGAAAAGTTTGCCAATAAACTTTTTAATGGGGGATAAGTAATTCTGACTGTCTTTCTGTCTGTTTAATAGTTCTAATCGGTGTCCTTATCTCTATATGTATCTATTGATCAATCTATCTTTCTAACCATCAGTCAGTCTATCCTTCTGTGTCCAGTGTTATGTTTTCCGTCTGCCTGTCTCTCTGTCTGCTTGATTATTTCTTTCTTTCTGTCTGTTTCCTTCCGTCCTTCTATTTGTTGAATAATTCTTCTATGTCTTGATTCCTGTCTGTCTGTCCACCTCTCCTCATATCCATCTGACCGTCTCTCCGCTAATCCGTCTGCCATCTATTTAATCTGTTTCTCTATTCCAGGTTGAAGAGGGAGAAGAAGAAGTGAAGCCTGGCATGTGGGAGGAGACATTTAAAACCCACAGTGACTCCAAGCCTAACGGTGCTCACTCCACTGTATACATTCAGTCATGTATCAACGCAGTTAACCTAAAGCTTACTGATCCGAACACACATTTTGGTCTAAAAACTAACCTCTGCCTATTCATCCTCTGCTCCTCCAGGTCCGACATCCATTAGTCTAGACTTCTCCTTTCCAGGAGTGGAACATGTTTACGGCATTCCCGAGCACGCGGAAACTCTCAGACTGAAGAACACAGAGTAAGTGTTTTGCCGATTTGCACGAAAAAGAACAAAGCATGTCCGGGTTCATTAATTGCGCCCGGTTCTTTGCGCCCTCAGCGGGACTGACCCATATCGGCTTTACAACCTGGACGTGTTCCAGTACGAGCTGCACAACCCCATGGCCCTGTACGGCTCTGTGCCGGTGATCATATCCCACAACGCTCAGCGCACCATGGGTGTCTTCTGGTTGAATGCAGCCGAGACTTGGGTGGACATCACTTCAAGTACCTTGGTGAGACTCCAGTGCTGGGTGCTTACTTGCAGTCAGGAAATACACAGTGACATACTGTTAATACTGTTTACTTTGTATGTGTGGACGTGGTTGCAGACAACGTTCGGCAAGATGCTGGAGTTTGTCCAGGGTTCAAGCGAAGTTCCACAGACTGATGTGCGCTGGATCTCTGAGAGCGGCATCATCGACGTCTTCATTATGCTCGGACCAACACCCAGCGACGTTTTTACACAATACGCCGCCTTAACAGGTACACATGCAAATAAGCAAACCCAACACACAAGCACACAAATAATCGCACCTAAAGTGTACATTACATTAAGAGCTACAGTTTAGTTCAACATTTTACACACTCCTTAATTAAGGTTAATTTATGTAGCGCTTTTAACAATGGTCCTTGTCACAAAGGCTCAAGTACAAAACTGGGGGAATTTCAGTTCTGAACTATTGAATGACTGCAGTCACAAGTCATCAGAGAACATCTGTCTGTATCAGCCGAGTCCAAGACCATCTTAACGGTTTAGTGTAACTGTCCCTAGGCACCATACGCATCCGAAGCAGACCACAGGGGCCCCCTGTGCAACGAGATCGCCAACCAGAAGCGAGGCACCAGGATGAGTCAGATAGGTCTAGAGGGCAGAGGGGGTCTGGATCACTGCAGACTAGGAGCACCGTGTGTAACTCAACAGAAAGAGAGAGAGAGAAAAGAGAAAGTGATAGAACAGTTTAGGTCACAGTACATTAGTTAATACTCTAATTTAATATCATATTAATACCATATTAATAATATATATTGGTGTGCATTTGGATATCTAGGTCGATTAAAAACCTTTTCAAATGCTCTGGTAATGTGCAAAGTTTCAGTAAAATATAATTCATTCTTCAACTGGTTTAAACAGCATGATTCAAATTTAATACATCCCATGATATTAAACATGGTAAAACATGGATGTTTTAATTTGCATACTTGGTAACTATTCCTAAAGTGACATTCTGGCTGCTGTAAATGTCATTACAAGTGGTCGATTAATCTAATTACATTGACATGCTGTCTATTTTTTTTATCCTATTGTAAGTACTGTAGAAATACACAAACTTTTAAATTCCTTGGGGCATATGAACAAGACGGACAGGTCCTGAAGCTCATAGGACAAATAAAGACCACATTCGTTGCTGTGAAAACAAGCTATGCATTTATAGTGAACCATTTAACGCTGTCATCCATTCATCCTTATTAACAGGATTGTGATGGATAAAATATGACAACTAGTTTGTTTATATTTAGGGAAATATAGCCAACATTAAATTTGTTAAATATGTTGCAGGTTGGTGCAAAGAAATCTATCTATAATAAAAAAAATTAAAAAAAAAGAATAAAAAAGGAAAAAACCTCCAGTGTAGCCCATGCTTATTTTGCGCTTAAATCCTATTCCACTGTATACAGTGCCCTCCAAAACTATTGGCACCCCTGGTCAAGATGTGTTAAAAGCCTTAAAATAAATTCAGTTTTTATTGCAGAAGCATATTGTCACACTGAAAATTGTAGAAAAATATAACGTGAATATAAAATGAATTTTAAGGGGAAATAAAAATCCCTGACTAACAAATAATTATTTTTCATAAAATAACCTGTTCCACAATTATTGGCACCCCTAACAATTCCTAGAAAATAAATGTAATTGAAGTATTTCTGTCATTTTTACAGTAGTTTACAAAGTTGATCAGAGTATCTAGGAACATTTAATCAGAAATTTATCACTTCCTGCTTCCCTGGGGTATAAATATGACGTGACACAGAGAGCCATTTCTCTTATCCACTCTTCAACATGGGAAAGACAAAGGAACACACCATTCAAGTAAGGCAGATGTGTGTCGACCTTCACAAGTCAGGCAATGGGTACAAGAAAATAGCCACCCGCCTGCACCTGCCCATATCTACTGTGAGAGGAATCATTAAGAAGTTAAAAAAAAAAAACTGGAACAGTAGTAAACAAGCCTGGACGAGGACGCAAGTTTATTTTGCCTCTGATTACTGCCAGTGAGAAGGATGGTAAGAGAAATAAAAAATTCTCCATATCACACTGTTAAAGAACTGCAACAAATGATAGCATCTTGGGGTCACAAAGTCCCCAAAACAACCATCAGACGCTATCTGCATGCCAACAAGCTCTTTGTGAGGCAAGCAAGGAAAAAACCTTTTCTCAGTCACGATCATAATCGCAAACATTTGGAGTTTGCTAAGCGGTACTGGGGCTTCAACTGGGTCCGTGTTCTTTGTTCAGACGAGACCAAGATAGAGCTTTTTGACAACAAACACTCTAAGTGGGTATGAAAATATGAGTATGCAGAAAAGCACCTCATGCCTACTGTGAAGTTTGTGGGAGGATCGGTGATGCTGTGGGGCTGTTTTTCTTCCAGAGGCCCTGGGAACCTTGTTACGGTGCATGGCATTATGAATGCTTTGAAATACCAGGACATTTTAAAGCAAAATCTGGTGACCTCTGCCCGAAAGCTGAAGATGGGTCGTCTCTGGGTCTTTCAGCAAGATAATGACCCAAAACATGTGGCCAAATCTACACAGAAATGGTTCACCACACACAGAATCAAGCTCCTCCCATGGCCATCTCAGTCCCCAGACCTCAACCCCATTGAAAACCTGTGG
>JAAGKR010000744.1:23367-46768 GCA_011419295.1 Clarias macrocephalus | reverse complement strand
AGATGAGAATATCATCTAGGTAGACGAAGACACAGACGTTTATGAAGTCCCTGAGAACGTCATTGACCAGGGCTTGGAAAACTCCTGGAGCATTGGCTAGTCCAAAAGGCATGACAAGATATTCATAGTGACCCGACGGGGTGTTGAAGGCAGTCTTTCACTCGTCTCCCTCCCTGATCCTCACAAGGTGATGGGCACTGCGGAGGTCCAACTTGGTAAAAATTTGGGCTCCTTGCAGGAGGTCGAAGGCTGTTGACATCAAGGGTAGGGGATAGCGGTTCTTCACAGTGATATCGTTAAGCCCTCTGTAATCTATACAAGAATGTAAGGAACCGTCTTTTTTAGCCACAAAAAAGAAGCCAGCCCCGGCGGGTGACGATGAAGGTCTGATGATACCGGCGGCTAATGACTCTGAAATGTACTTGTCCATGGCCTCCCTTTCGTGTTGGGAGAGTGAGTAGAGACGTCCCCGTGGGGGGGCCGTGCCAGGAAGGAGGTAGATAGCACAGTCGTAGGGTCGGTGTGGTGGAAGAGAAATCGCTCGGGACTTGCTAAAAACTGTTCTGAGATCAGCATAATTGTGTGGGACAGAGGAAAGGTCAGGAAATTCCTCAGAGGAGGTAGGTACTGGAGAGAGGCAGAGTGCAGACTTGAGGCACGAGGCTAGGCAGAGGGGGCTCCACCCAAGGACGGCGTTGTTCTGCCAGTCTATTTGTGGATTATGAGCCAGGGACGTCCAAGAACCAACTGGGCTTGAGCCTTTGGCATGACTAGAAGTGATATCTCCTCTGCATGATTTCCAGATGTCCTTAGGGTGATTGGAGTGGTCCGCCGGGTAATCGGGGGAAGGAGCGTCCCATCCAGAGCTCGGACCGATAATGGCGACTCCAAAGGAATGGTTGGCACATGAAGTCCCTCGACCTTTGACGCGCTAATTAAATTCTGGTCAGAGCCAGAATCTACGAGGGCATGGAAAACACAGGAATGATTATCCCAGATGAGCATGACGGGGAGAAGTGAACGGCCCCTAGGCGACTGCAATTGGTACGCCCCCTCCAGTGTGCCTAGGTTCACTGGGGGGGCTTTGCTTTTAATGGGCAATGGAGGCGTAAATGCCCAAGCTGCCCACAGTAGAGGCACGCCCCCGTTTGGACCCGACGTTGTTGCTCCTCCGGTGAGATCCGGGTTCGCCCAACCTGCATGGGTTCGACCGAAGAGCCGACAGAGGTGGTTGGAGCGGGAGGAGTGCTGGTCCTGGGTTGGTGTTGGGTACGGCGCCTCTGTCGAAGACGGGCATCCACCCGCCCTGCTAGATCCATCAAGCGATTTAAGTCTTCAGGGAGTTGCTGGGAGACTAGCTGGTCCTTGACAGACTCTGAAAGCCCATTTAAGAAGGTGTCATATAGGGCCTGGGTGTCCCATTGAGTAGCCGCTGCCAAGGTTTGGAACTCGATGGCGTAGTCATAAGCGGATCTAGAGCCCTGATGAAGCTCCAGCAGGTGCCTCGCGGCCTCCCGACCTGCATGAGAACGATCAAAGACCCTCTTCATCTCCTCAGTGAAAGCGCTAAAGGTGGTGCAGCAAGGGTCGTTAGCATCCCAGATGGCGGTCCCCCACTCACGGGCCCTGTCAGTGAGAAGGGTGATGATATAAGCCACCTTGGAGCGCTCGGTGGGGAAGGTGGAGGGTTGGAGCTCCAGTGACAGGGAGCACTGAAACAAGAAAGAACGACATGTTCCAGGATCTCCATTGTATGGCTGAGGATTGGGTAAACGAGGTTCGTGTCGAGCCGAGGTCGTCGAAGCTGCTGGGAAAGCAGTGCATGCTTGTTGAAATTGAGTTGAGAGCTGAGACAAAGCCTGGGAGATTTGCTGGAGAGTTTGCTGTTGAGAGATCTCCTTGCTCGACATCTGATGCAATCGGGCGTCCGAATGGGCACTAGACCTGAGCTGAAGCCTGGTTTGAAGGCTAGGTCTGGGGCGAGATGCGTCCGCTGGGTCCGTCATGGCCGCAGTATACTGTCAGGGGCGGGGTGAAAAAACTGGAGTGAACCCAATAGCAGACGACTTATGCTTGAATTGAGTTAAAGTTCTTTTAATGGAAATGCTGAGGCTTGACTGAGGAGGCACAGTGGGAGCAGAGGAGAGAAGCAGCGTGTGTGTGCTTGGTGACAGAGAGTGGGGAAACCTTTAGTGACGATGGAGGAGGCGGGGCTATGACACGAGGGAATCTCCACTATCCCGGAAGTAGAGCGCAAGTACTCCTCTCGGCTCTTTGCTACCAAATTTTCGCTGCTAATCTTCGTAGCTTGCAGTGGTTGAAAAAGCGTGCGTGCTGTGGAAGCAGCAACAGGCTAGAAGAATCGTCTTTTCAGGCGGTGGTCGGTATCCAGTAATCCAGCAGCGAGAGCAAACAAATCCAAATCGTGAGTACAGTTTCAAGTCCTGAGAGCAAGCAAGGTCATCCACGTTAATCAGTCCGTTAATGATAGAAGTACCAGAGGGCGTAGGCGAGAGAAAAATCCGGAAAACAGGCAGGGTCGAAAACACAGGCTAGGATATACAATGATTATTTTACACAAAGAAACGCGAGGCACACAAGCAAGATACTGCGGCACTGAGTGGAACTCTTATTGTGCTTATAAGCTGGAGAGATAATTGGCTGATCAGGTTCAGGTGTGCCAGAATGACAGGTGTGTGCGTGGGGAAAAAGATCAGGAGTGGAGTCTCAGTGTCTGGAAGTGCTTGGTTGATCTCGTGACAATATCACAAGATCTTGACCTGTGGATGAGTCACCAGGGATGAACAATAGTTCGGTTTTACTCAGATTGAGTTTCAGATGATGAGCTGCCATCCAGGATGAGATGTCTGCCAGACATGCTGAGATCTGGGTGGAAACCTGAGTGTAAGAGGGAGGAAAGGAGAGAATAAGTTGAGTGTCATCTGCATAACAATGGTATGAAAATCGATGCGATGAAATGACCTTACCAAGAGACCGGGTCTAGAGGGAGAACAGAAGAGGACCAAGTACTGAGCCCTGCAGGACACCAGTAGAGAGTCTACATGGGGCAGATGTAGATCCCCTCCATGTCACCACATACGACCTATCTTCTAGGTAAGAAGCAAACCATTGCCACACTGTTCCACAGCGTATTCCAAGACTTGTAAGAATAGATAATAGAATCTTGTAGTTTGCTGTGTCAAATGCAGCTTTGAATCCAGATTGTTTGGGATCATTAAGGTTGTTCTGTGAGAGATAAAGAGACATTTGGTTATAAACAGTCCTTTCAAGAATTTTGGAAATAAAAGAGAGAAGTGATACCGAACGATAGTTGTTAACTTCTGATGGGTCCAGGCAGGGTTTCTTGAGGATGGGAATAACCCTTGCCTTCTTAAAAGCAGCAGGAACATGACCAGATGATATGGAATGGTTGATGATGGTTGTGGTGAAGGGAAGGAGGTCTCGTGAAATGGCCTGGAGCATTGTGGGAGGGATTGGGTCTAAAGAACAGGTGGTGGGGTTAGATGACGAGATGATCTGCTGAATCTCATCAGATGACAGGTTGGAGAATTCTGCTAAGGGAGGGAAGTGAAGGTCCTGAGGTTCTGCTGTAGGAGTTTGGTTGGGAGCGAAGGACTGGCGGATTGCGGCAATTTTCCCATCATAGAATGTGGCAAAATCGTCAGCAGTCAGAGAGGAAGGGAAAGGAGGAGTCGGTGGGTTGAGTAGTGAGGAGAAGATGTTATGGAGCTTGTCAGGATCATGTGCAGAGGCTTTCAGCTTTTCTCTGTAGAAGGCAGTTTTGGCAGAAGTCACATCACATGAGAATTTGGAGAGAATAGTCTGGTAAGAGACAAGATCGGCATCAAGCTACAATTTCTTCCATCTTCTCTCTGCAGTTCTTAATTCTCTTCTGTTGTTGCGCAGTACATCAGATAGTTAAGAAGCAGGACAAGACGTCTTCCTTGGTTTAGATGACAGCGGGCAAAGGAGCTCTATGGGTGAGGAGAGAGAAGAGAGGAAAGTTTCAGTCGTAGTCTCTAGTGGTAGAGAGGAGAAAGAGTCTGGGTCTGGGAGGAATGATAGGGTGCATGAAGACACAGAGGAAGGAGAGACAGAGTGAAGGTTTCTGCAGGTAAGAGAGAAATTTTGGTGGTTAGTTTTACACAGAATAGTAAAGGTTATGGTGAAGGATACCAGGTAATGATCAGATTTATAAAGGGGAATAGTAATGAGATCTGTGACTAGGGAAGGGCGTCAAAAAACGAGGTCAAGAGAATTCCCTGCCTTGTGTGTGGGAGGGCAACTGTTTAGAGTTAAAGAGAAAGAGTTAAGGAGAGGGAGAAGGAAAGACGATTAGAGTTTGTCAGAGGGGAGGTTGAAGTCTCCTAGAACAGTGAGAGGAGTGTTAGCGGAAGGGAAAAGACTAAGAAGCATGTCCATTTCATCCAGAAAGTTTCCTAGAGAGCCAGGTGAATGGTAGATAACTAAGTTGTGGAGGTTAATTGGAGAAGTTACCTTAACTGTATGAAATTCAAATGATGAAAAACTGTGATGAGACAGGTCAATAGGCGAGAAGGACCATCTCTTAGACAACAGCAAATCCGTACCACCACCTCTGCCAGTTTCTCAGCAAAGCATTTGTGAAGCCACAACACGCACAACCTTGAGGTGGATGGGCTACAACAGCAGAAGACCCCACTGGGTACCACTCATCTCCACTACAAATAGGAAAAAGAGGCTACAATTTGCATGAGCTCACCAAAATTGGACAGTTGAAGACTGGAAAAATGTTGCCTGGTCTGATGAGTCTCGATTTCTGTTGAGACATTCAAATGGTAGAGTCAGAATTTGGCGCAAACAGAATGAGAACATGGATCCATCATGCCTTGTTACCACTGTGCAGGCTGGTGGTGGTGGTGTAATGTTGTGATCTTTTCTTGGCACACTTTAGGCTTCTTAGTGCCAATTGGGCATCATTTAAATGCCACAGCCTACCTGAGCATTGTTTCTGACCATGTCCATCTCTTTATGACCACCATGTACCCATCCTCTGATGGCTACTTCCAGCAGGATAATGCACCATGTCACAAAGCTTGAATCATTTCAAATTGGTTTCTTGAATATGACAATGAGTTCACCGTACTAAAATGGACCCCATAGTCACCAGGTCTAAACCCAAAAGAGCATCTTTGGGATGTGGTAGAACTGGAGCTTCGTGCCCTGGATGTGCATCCCACAAATCTCCATCAACTGCAAGATGCTATCCTATCAATATGGTTCAACGTTTCTAATGCTTTCAGCACCTTGTTGAATCAATGGCACGTAGAATTAAGGCAGCTCTGAAGGCGAAAGGGGGTCGAACACCATATTAGTATGGTGTTCCTAATAATCCTTTAGGTGAGTGTAAAACAAAAACACTTATCTATACAAATATAGAAGATAAAATAATATAAAATAAATATAGAAAATAGAAATCTAGCAAATATGAAAACTTATCTATACAAAAAGAAAATATAGAGACCTATAATCAGCTAGATTGTACACTTGTTCTACAGAAATGGATGAACTAGAGTTTGTGGAAAGTGAAAATGTTCTGGGAGTGTGCAAATGTGCATGAATGTATAGATGTACATGAAAGTGAAAATTTCCTGGGAGTGTGCAAATGTGCATCAGTGCGTAGATGTACACTGTCCATAAATGGCCATAGTCTATTCTAGACATGCAAAAGTGAAATAGAAGTTCAGGGTGAGTGCAAGTGTGCTTGAATGAGCAGATGTACAACGTCCATGAAGGGGGTCAGGGTCAGGGGTATATGGAAATGTGCAAATGTACCGTATCGCCTGCGGGAAGAAGCTCCTCCTCAGTCTCTCTGTGTTGGCCTTCGGAGAGTGGAAGTTCTTTCCTGACTGCAATAGAGAAAACAGTCCATTGCTGGGGTAACTGAGGTCCTTCATGATCTTCCTGGCCTTAAATGGCTTCCTGGCTGTAGAGAGAGTGCAGGCCAGGGAGCTTGGTGTGAATGATGTGTTCAGCTGATCGCACGACCCTCTGTAGAGCTGTCTGTCCTGCATGGTGCTGTTTCTAAACCAGGCTTTTATGTTTCGCATCAGGATGCTCTCTATGGTGCAGGAGTAAAAGTTCTTAAGCACCTTGGAGGGCAGTCTGACGTCTCTCAAGCATCTGAGGAGTTAGAGAAGCTGCTGGGCCTTTTTCACCATAGTATTAATGTGACAGGTCCAGTGTGATGTGAACACCAAGGTTTCTGAAGCTGGCCACTCTCTCCACACTCTCTCAGGTCTGGTAGTTCCTCTCCTGAATTCCACCATCAACTCCTTTATCTTACCGACATTTAAAAGTAGGTTGTTCCTCTGGCACCAGTTCTCCAGATTCCCAATCTCCTCCAGGGAGGCTGTCTTATTGTTGTCAGAGATCAGGCCCACCAGAACGGTGTTATCAGCAAACTTGATGATGATGGTGGTGGAGTTGGTAGTGGCCACAAAGTCATAGGTGTACAATGAATACAGTAGTGGGCTCAGAACACAGCCCTGGGGGGCTCCAGTGCTGAGAGTGAGGAAGATTGAGACATGCCCACACAGGTTGCAGGTGGAAATAGTGATTTTAATAAAATGTTATAAAGTCAACAGTTTATTAAAATGTTATTAAAAATGTTTATTATTTTGCTCCGTCTCACTGTTGATTTGCTTTATAATGTAATGAATCCATATTTGGCAGAGCCAACATGCCAAAGAGTGAAGTGTATTGTTCACTCTTTGGCATGTTCCCTTTCAAAAGGTTCACTCTATGCTGCGTGAAAATGCTATGGGACCATCTCTTTGTTCAACCGGTTGTGAAGCATGTGTGTATCAAACACGCCAAATTTTGGCTTATATAACCTCGGTCAGGTGATGTCATCTGATGAGGTGCACCTGCAGGTTATAAATAGGAGTGAACCAGAAACATCCTCAGTTGTGTTCTAACAGTTGCATACCGACTGGCCGCAGATTCCCCCAAACGCTCAAAATTAGACGACAGGTTTCTGTCAGGTGGCCGGGGGGAGGGGCCTCAATGACACTTTCTCCCTTTCTTTGGTTATCTCCATGACGAGTTAACTTGTTCATGGAATAAGCCTTATTCATCCCGTGTTTTCGTGCCATCGACATCAATTTATTCGAATATCGTTGATGCGAAGACGCGTGGTTATATTTCAGGCAGCGGGTCAGGCTGGTGCTACACTGCACACCATGGCGGTTTTGCAGGTCTACAAGGCTGCCCTGCTGAAAGACTTGAGCACTGGCGGGTCTATTGATGAAAGGTCATTTGCAGAGCTACGCCGAGCCCCAGATCTGTCTCTCCGTGCAACCAAGCAGACGGCCCGTGCTATTGGCCACTCTATGGCTGCCATGGTGTCCATGGAGAGACATCTGTGGCTAAACCTCACGGGCATTAAGGATAAGGATTGTGATTTCCTCTTTAATGCCCCCGTCTTGCCTTCCGGCCTTTTTGGCGACGCTGTTAAGTCCATCGCCACTAGGTTTCGGGAGGCGAAACTGTATGAACAAGCCTTTGGGAGGTTTCTTCCCCAACATGCTCAAGACTCAGGACCATCGGCCACCCAGTCCCGACGAGGTCTGGCTCTCACAAGGCGTGAGGCACAGAGGGAGAGTGTGACCAGGCCAGCACCCCCCCATAGAGACTGGGTTGGGGAACGCCACTCTTCGCAATCTGCCTCAAAGAGACCAGACGTGAGGAGCATCATCTCAGCAAAAATGAAGTGCTGGGGCTCATGCGCCAAGGCCTGTGGGGGTGTCTCCCCATGGGGAGGGGCATGTAGAATTCCTTCACAGAATAAAGTCCTCCTCCCTGGCACCCCCAGGAGGCCGGTGTTCAAGCCCCGCCACCACTGGTGTTTCGGGGAGCACCGGTCACTAACGAAATGTTATCTGTTTGGTCACCTCCTGCCATGTTTCAGGATGCCAAACATCTAACACTCCGCCATCTAGCCGAAGTGTCAAAACTTGTGCCCCTTTTGGAGAAACTGGCAGCGTGGAAGCTAATGCCAGGCATATCTCCTTGGGTACAAAGGACTAAGAGAGGCTACAGGATTCAGTTTGCACATCGTCCTCTGCAGACTTTGCTGGGAAAAGGGGTCATAGAACTTATTCCCCTGCCAGATAGAGAGTCAGGCTACTACAGTTGGTATTACTTGGTTCCCAAGAAAGACAGGCGGCTGAGTCCAATTTTAGATCTTAGCGGGTTGAACCGCTATCTCAGGAAATACAGGTTCAAAATTTTGACTGTCAAAATGATTGTTTCTTAAATCCAACCAGAAGATTGGTTTGTGACAATCGACCTGAAGGACGCATATTTCCATATAGAAATATTGCCACAACACAGGATGTTTCTGGGGTTCGCTTTTGGGGGCGAAGCTTACCAGTATCAGGTCCTTCCATTTGGCCTAGCTCTGTCACCCCGCACATATACAAAATGCATGGATGCAGTTCTGGCTCCTTTACGACTCCAGGGCATAGATATTTTAAATTACATAGACGACTGGCTGATTCTAGCTCAGGAGCTAGCGCTTCGACATCGGGATGTCGTCCTAGCTCATCTCCATTCTTTAGGATTAAGACTCAAGGCCATAAAAAGTGTTCTCTTTCCTGTCCCTCAGGGCGATTTACATTCCGAGGCATATGAATGTGGGAGCAGGCAAGCTCTGACACATAGGGAATGGAAACTCGAAACTGAAGTGGTCAGTCAAATCTGGGATCAGATGTAGCAGAGGTGCACCTCTTTGCCTCCTCCGATAGCTCTGCTCCCGGGAGTCCTGGTGAGGGTCTGTCATCAGGGTTTGCGCCTCTCATTGATAGCGCCCTGTTGGCCGACGAGAGTGTGGTACCTTCACGTCTAAGAGATGCTGATCTTCCAGCCAGCATAATTGAAACTATTCTAGGGCTCCCTCCACTAGAAGAACTTATGCCCTCAAATGGAGTATATTTGAAAGTTTGTGCATGGCAAAACATGTAGACCCAGTCCACTGCCGAATTGCTGGAGTTTCTGCAAGAAAAGTTGTCCTTGGGCTTATGCCCTAGTACTCTCAGAAAAGACGTAGCCGCTATTTCGGCTTGTCATGTTCTGACCGATGGGGTTTATGTGTGAAAGCACCCTTAGTTGCCCGTTTTATTCTAGAGCTAAATGGTTGAGGCCGCCCACTAGAGCATTGGTCCCTTCGTGGGACTTAGCCTTTGTGCTCAAAGGTCTGATTGACACCCCTTTCGAACCACTAGAGTAAGTGTCTGTCAGGCTTCTGACTCTTGAGATGTTATTTCTTATGGCCATTACTCCTTTGAAGAGAACTGGAGATCTGCCGGCTTTGTCAGTCTCTCCATCCTGCCTACACTTTGTCCCTGGGCAAGTCAAAGCTCTTCTGCATCCAGACCCGAACTCCCAAAAGATCGATTCTCTTCAGATTTACGTCCACCACACTAGCCAGTGGCGTAAATCAGAGCAGCTTCTCACACACTTTGCCTCTAGGAATCAGGGCTCATTCGACCAGGGGGATTGCCTCATCAATTGCTCTGGCAAGAGGTGTCCCCTTGCAGCAAGTGTATGATGCTGCAGGTTGGTCCTCTCCGCACAGATTTGTCAGATTTTATAGTTTGGATGTCCATGCTATTCCGGACTCGTGGGTCCTTGACTCAGCATCCCAAAGTTATGTTTGAGATCTCTTTGGCTATTGTGCGCACAGACAACACAACCTGGGGGTCCAGACACTTGCAGTGCGGCGGCGTTGATATTCTCATTCCCATAGTGTTTCACACAGCATCGAGTGTAGCTTTTGAAAGGGAACCTCTCGGGTTAGTTTGTTGTAACCCTGTTTTCTGAAAAGTGGGAATGAGATGCTGTGCTCCAACGCTGCACTGCTGTCATGGCTGGACGTCCTTTCAGACAAAAAATTGACCTGAGGATGTTTCCGCTCTTATTTATAACCTGCAGATGCACCTCATCAGATGACATCACCTGACCGACGTTATATAAGCCAAAATTTGGCGTGTTTCATACACACATGCTTCACAACCGGTCGAACAAAGAGATGTTCCCATAGTGTTTTCATGCAACATCTCGTTCCTGCTTTTTCAGGGAACAGGGTTACAACAAAGTAACCCGAGTCGTTTCACAGCTAAATTTTTACATCGCATTCTAACCTACAAGCAGTGGAAGATTTAGATTATGGGTGTCAGCTGCCTAGCACGGCAGCTTGCTGGGATGGAATGTAAATTCAAAATAATAAATATTTGCATGGCATGCCAGCATGTGGGTTAATTAATCTTGTTGGTGGCCTGATTGTAGTTTGTGAGTGAGGCAGAGGACAAGCTGTGAAGCACAGGATGGGGAGGAATGGGGCTAGTTTACATCAACCCAGGTCTCCCCTCTGGAAGCCCTGGAGCAGGAATAAAGGCGCACATCTAACTTTGCCTAGCAATGCAATCAGTAAATCAATGACATGCAACACCACTGAATAAACCAGAGATAATTTATAACACTGTGAATATATACTGTACTGTACAGTTTCACAGGAATATAAGACAGGCTTGGAACCTATCCCTGGAGACTTCGAGCATGAGGCAGAGTCCACCCTGTCCAACCCATCACACTCATTTACACACTAATACCTACTCCGCATGGCTTTGGACTATAAGAGGAAACTGACCAAGTGTGGGGAGAACATGCAAACCACACACACACACACACACACACACACACACACACACACACACACACACACACACACACACACACAGACACACAGACCTGAGGAGTGAATCGATCCATCGACTCTGGAGGTGTGAGGCCACAGTCCAACCACTACTCCAGCTTACAGCTTACTCCCCTTCGGGGTAAATAAATAGATAAACAAGTATGGACACTTTGTCTTTGGATATGTTACATTGGCATTTCCTGACATCACAAAGGTTTTTCTTGAAAGGCTTGAATCTATCCTGATCTGCATGTAGTGTTATCACCTGGTATCAGCAGGTCATGTCCTGGACACACAGTGTCTGTTTGAGTGTTACATGATCCGTGTGTTTGAGCTGAGGGAGCACGTATGTGGTGGTATGTGGTTTGGGAATACAAATAGTTTATAGAAGATAACCGGGACAGAACTGACAACGTAGCAGATAAAATAATCTGCACTGCTTATAAAGGTTTGCTGAGCCGGAGCTCGGGATCAGATTCTGCAGCGTAAACGCACGACTTATTGCAAATGGAGTAAATGTCCTTTGTGTGTGAGTGGTATGTGTGTGTGTGTTATTGATTTGCAGCTCTTGCACAAACCTTGCACTTCAAGTGTGGAACATGTAATTAAATTCACACTTAATTTTAACAAAAAAGTTGAAAGCTCAGGAATTTGCAGCTCTGACATTTTGCCTTGCATAGGTATTTTCTTCTTTGTACCTTTCATCCTTTTGTAGTGTTTAAACCTTTACCTGACATGGATTCATTGTGAGTATACAATATGTTTACTCTATGATAAATTCAGTGCAGCACAGTGGTGGTAGCATCACCCTGAGCAGTAGTCGTGTCTCTTTGGCTGCTTCTCTGACTAAACCCATCTGTACCTGCATCATGGCTATTGCAGATAATTCTTGCTCTCATCACATTTAGGTCTTTGGTCTTCATGATGCTGTCAGTTTAGAGACTCAGGTCACATGTCACATGACACTATAATTGAGTAATCTGATTACCAACTCAACCTGTAGGATCAAAGACACAATAATTTCATGTCACACTCTGATAGGTCTGTATTCTCTTTATTGTTAGTTGCTCTTTTATGCATCTATCTCAATTGAAACACATAGTAGGCTATTATTTGCTTTTCAGTCATGTTTTTGCACCTTTTCCCCCTTTTGCATGTTTATATTAGCCAGATTTATTCCAAATCAATTGGATATTTTCATTAAAGTGACCTCAAATAAGAAGAGCCCCTCCCCCGGGTTCTTGCTCAGTTCTGCTGTGCTGTGGAGTGTTGAGGCTCAGCAGTATCCCATTTACATAGACAATGAAACAGTGTGTTTATAGGAGGAGTGAAACAGAAGGAGTTAGGGTTAGGTGTAAGATCTAGTGTTGAGACATAAAATACTGCATCATCTGAGCAGCATTTAAGCTGGGGCATTAACACACCCACCTACACACATACACACGCACACACACTGAGGGAGCTCTGTGTTAACTTGTTGAAGAAATACATCCTTTACTGATTTACACAACCTTTATGCTGTTTTTAGACTCAAATTAATATTAATACTTCACATGAATTACTAAAAAAAAAGTACATGAAGGTTCTCAATATTACTGTCTAATCTCAGCTGATGTGTTTACGAGTGTGAGTAAAACAACCGCAAACACTTGCCAGCTTTTTCTTTCACCCGGGTGTATGTGGGAGTGCGAAGAATATTCAAACAGCCTCATTATTTTTACAGCAATCTAAAATGAATCACGTGTCTGAACAATACGCTGTTCTTGAAACGACACCTGGAGAGTGAGTTTGTCTAATGAAGCGACACCAATCAATTTTCTCCGTCCCCATGTCCATTTGTGTGCATCTATAATTATTTCATTAAAGCTCGCATGGCTGATTAAGCAATACACACTTTGAAGGAAAACGTCTCCAAGTGAAAAAAATAAAGCAAAGCAACCTGTCTGTATTTTTCACACCTCGTTCCTGTTCCTGCTGTTCTGCTGTTTTCTATGTTCCTTTTCTTCTTCCTTTGTCAGAAAGACAGTTTTCTTCACTGACAAAGGAAGCACACTTCCTGCTGATTTATTTTTGTTTCTATGAGAATTTGGACTTTCTTCATTAAGAAAAAAGAATAGAAAATCTGTTTACTTGATACTCACTTAAGAACTAAAGTCGAAGAACAGTTGTTAAATTTGATTAATGTATTATACGTTAGATACTTTGCTCCACATTGATTTCATTCCATATGAACACGAGGGCATCAAATCTGTCGGCTGCACGACCATGAAGTAAATCTCCTGTTATATCGAGTCCTAAAGGTGCTCTAGTGGACTGAGATCAGTGACCTCACTGTAATGGTCAAGAAACCAGTCTAAGATGATTTTAGTTTTGCAAACATATGATGCATTATTCTGTGATCATAGAGGGATGGATTTCATGAAATTGTGAATTTAGTCATAAAAGTCTCATTGGGGCTGATGTATCCACTTCACTCCATCTGTAATGACAGAAACGCTGACTGGTGTAGAAATAAACACGACACCACTTTTTAGGCTATGTGGCTTTGGTGATCTTTTTAATGCTAATATTTAAAAAGTAGATTGAAAGTGACACGTTTGTTCTTGAACCTGTCTGCTAGCTTTAAACATTTTACAAAATAGCCTGTGATTAGCTAGCCTCCTGGATAATTAGCCAGTTGTGTAATTAACACTGGTAAATAAGCACTCAAATGATGAGGGGGGAAGAAATAATGTAATGAAGGCCAGGAGGGGACAAGTGTAATAATGCAGAAGAAAAATGGAAGAATGCGATTGTGAATGAAGCAGAGATAATGTAAGACATGTAACACATGACCTTTTCTCTGATGTCAAGTCTGTGCTGACAAGTGCTAATTAGCATTAGCCTTCAGCAGCAGTGCCACTTTCATGCTCAGAGGGTGAGCAAGGACAAGACTGAAAGTAAAACCACTTAGTCTTTCGTGCTTTCTTTTCTTTGCTATTCTCTCTTTCTCTCTCTCTCGCTGTTGAAGTTGAGTGATGGAGAAGTTCCGTTATCTGTCAGTGAGGAATGAGCCAATCCATCAGAGTCACTTCAGCCTGGATCTCACTGACTCCATCACTGGGCTCTTTTTAGCTCCAGTGTTGAACATGATTCTCTGGATTTGCTATGTGCTGAGATTTGTCATGTAACTAAAGAGGTAATTTCTCATCCGGGTTCTGAGTCTGAAGCTCCTAAACCTCTCAGCTGATCCTGACAGCTTGCCGCTTTTGGAATAAGAGCTGTAATGGGTTTAGCCTTTGCTACAGGAATTGAGGTTTCCTCTGATATCCAATCCTGATTTTAAGACATCCATGTCTTTCACTATACTAGTGTGTAGTGGACAGTAAGCAGCAGGAACTTTAAGATATTTACACACATGAGGATTTCATCTCATATTGGCTAGATATCTTATGAGATGTATTATGAATCACAAGATGAATGCATTAATTAAGTGTTCAAATATGAAAAATACATTTTCACCTGTTGATTGTGTAAAACTACTTTGCGACAATGGACATTGTTAAAAGCACTGTACAGTTAAAATTTAACTGAATTAAATTGAACCTGTTTACATTTCTAAAAAAAAATCTCAAAGGTCCTCCCATATTCTAAATTATTGTGCTTCTATTTGTTCACAAATATTGCAAATTTTAAACTCCGGCAACTTTATTCAGCTACTCCTGTGGGGCCCCTAACAGTTCCCAGGCCAACTGAGAGATATATTTATCCAGTGTGTCCTGGGTCGGCCCCAGGGCCTCTACCCAGCTGGCCATGTGTGGTACAGCTCATGTTGACCAGAGGACATCCTTATCACGTGCCCAAAGTCAATTTAATGGCTCCACTTTATGTGGAGCAGCATCAGATCTACTCTGAGCTCTTTCTAGACTTCCAAATTTCTCACCAATCTTGCAGAGTAGACCTGATCACCCTACAAAGGAATTAATTTTCATCTGCTTGTATTTTGTGATCTTGTTTTTTATTTTATTTTTTTGTTATTATCCAAAGTTCATGACCACAGGTGAGGGCAGGGCTGTAGAGTTATAGGTAAATCAAGAGATTCAACTTGTGTCTCAGCTCTCTCTTTACCAGTACAGTGACTGGGACACTGCAGAATCTTTATCTCATGATCCATATTCTTATCACTCGTGTGATGCTTAAACTCCTCCACCTGGGATATGTTCACTCCATTCCCACAATTCTATATTTTCTATTGTACAGTTTGGTTTTTCTTATTTTTCTTATATTTTTCTTAAATCTTTGTATAGCGTATATTTTGTATTTTTTATTATACAGATATCTTATATTTTATTTTGTTCTTTCTTAGTTAAATTTACTTATATTTCTCAAATTTACTTTTTTCTTAATATTTATTTCCTATATAGATATTCTTTCTTAGATAAAGTAACTTTTTTATATTGTTTCTATTAATAGTCTTATTCTAAGGTCAGGGCAGTTGCTTAAGCATTTCACTGCATATCGTACTGTGTATGACTGTGTATGTGACAAATAAAATTTGAATTTGAATTTGTTCTCCCGTGTCACCTGCAGGGAGGCTTCACACTTAGCTCCAAGTGCATGCTGAAGGTTTTCCTGTGATCGTGTCAGGACGACATCATCATCATCATCATCTGCAAAAAAAAAAAAAAAAAAAAAAATGCAGGGATTTAACCTTCTGACCTTCAAGCTGCTTTGCTGTTCATAAATTGCCATCCTTGATGATTTATGATGTGAGTTGTGTTTCTCTCTCTTTGAAGTTGTATGAGGACACACTCATCTTCAGGACTGTGGGGTTTGGAAGCCGAGAATCAGATTAGCTTGTGAACTGTTGGAGTCGCCACAGTGATGATGAAGATTAAAGCCTCACACTTATTAAGCTGATCCGATTCAGATCTTTAGCAGCTGCTCTCTCTCTCTCTCTCTCTCTTTCTGATAAAAAGCTCTGCTGCAGTTGAGTTTGGGTTCAGCCTGTAGCCGTTCAGGTTTTACATCTTAGCTTTGAGGAGATAGATAAAGGTGTGAGATTAGGATCACATACACACTGAGTCAGTCTGTTCAAACACATTAGACTTCATATTGCTGCTTTCTGAGCAAATCTGTTTCATCTTCAGGGTTTTATTATTATGGACTTTAAATTTAATGTAGTGTGTCCCCTTCTTAGTGACAGACTCTCTTAACTTCATGAATGTTCCCATACCTGAAACCAATAAAAAAAAAATCTCTTTTGCTATTATTATTATTAATACAAAAATAAACACAGAGAAAAATAACCAGAAGACCAACTGAAAATCCACTGAGAAATAAGCAAAGAAAAAAACAGCGGGTAAACAGCAGAGAAATTAAAATGCAAAATAAACAGATGGAATATAAAAACACAATGTAAACAAGGAAAGTAAGTTATATGACCAATCATTAAACAACTACTCAATTTTTCTTAGATACAGAAGACTGTGAAACAAGTACAAATGGGAAACAATGTCAGCCTAAAATAGTCCACACTAGCATGCCGCTAGCAGGCAACCCTAAGACCTGTGAATAAAGATAAAAACTAGCAAATTAGAGGTTTCTTATATATATCTGTGAGTTTATTTCTTTTGAAAGAGACAAATATATAACATATACACTATTAGTATGTTCATTTATCATAGTATGCGTAATGTTATTGCTCTAAGATTCCAGTAGATTCATACACAGAATCATAACCAGGATTCTCGAAGGTTGCTGTAAACTCCCGCAAAAGGACATGATTTGCTGGGCTAATGCATACAGGCATCGTTTTTAGTGGATCATCACAGTTGAACACTCTTCTGTAACATTCCCTATAAGAAGGCATCAGGTGGTTTAAGATCGAGGGAATGGTAAGAGTGTTGTTAAGCTTAATTTCTTGATTTGGTAAAAGCTTAAGAAGGTCAGAAGAAATTAAAACATTACAACATCCCCTTTTCACCCTTTAAGCGCTTGTTGTAGCTGAGGTACCCTGGTCTCAAGCCCTCGACCCAAAATGAGCAACAGATGCACTTTATTGATGCTTGTCTGTTTCCATGGATGCAGAGTGATTAGAGAGGCTGCCTCCAGGTTCATCAGCATCTCTGATGCTTTATTGTGGAGCTGTTAGGGTCACAGCTGATCACAGAGCTGCAGACTGTCAGGTTGTTCACAACAACAATCCATCTACAGACCAAATCATAAAAAGTAAAAGGGTTCATCATTTTATTAAGGGTTAGTCATGGCTTAAATAAATCATTCATTTGAAGAAATCAAGTAATTCATTTGAAGAAATCAAATCAGCTGCATAGGTAGAATATGAGGGGTGTTCAAGTCAAACTGGGATTTGTGTTGAAATTTCGAGTGCAGTATTCAATTCAATTCCAGTATTTCAAAATTCTATTTGTATAGCGCCTTTAAAAATGGTCATTGTTGCAAAGGAGATTTACAGAATCAAAGGACAGTTATAGAAATGTGTATGAAATGTGAAAAATGGTGGTTGTATTTCATTAAGCATTATGCTAACAAATTCCATACTTTAAAGACATTAAAGTTAAACAGAACCAGTGTGGGGTGAGGGACTGATGGGGCTTATAGACATTTTGTTCTTACAGTCTCAACATCTGACTGATAGATACAGAGATAGTACACGCCGTCTCAGGATTCACAGTCCTTCATCCCTCAGTCTCAGATGGCTTTGTACAGAGCGAAGGCTCAGCTGATTTGATTCTGTACTTGTTTATTGGAAACAAAAAATAAAATAAACTAAAGCTTCATATATGCAGAGTCAGGCAAAAAAAATTATACACACTTCAGGAAAGGCAAAAACGTGTATAAATATTTTAATACTTAATTTATTGCTATATATAATATTAAATATTATATATAGTATGATCTTATTTTAAATATTATATTTAATAAATAAAAATTGAATAATAAAAATCATACTATTTTTCTTTACCTGAAGTGTGTATAAAATGTTTTGCTTGACTCTGCATATTTAAGGGGCCACATTCAGAGTTATTTATCATGGCTTGATGTACAAGTTAAAGAAATAATACATAAATTCTGATCAGCTGTCTCTCATTTATCTGTATGACACTAGGCAAAAAATTAAAAAGGAAAATAAAAGAAAATGTTATTCATTTCTGTATGTTTGTTTATTCATCCATTCACTTAAACACAATGGCAAAACAAAATGCAACAATTCATTTGGTCATTGCAAAACTGGCAAAATGTATTTAATTATTTATTGAATTATTTATTTAATTGATAGATTGACTGATTGAATCACATGGTTCTGAGACAGGAGACAGTGTGAACCACTGAAACCGCCTTCTGTGTGGTAAAATACCGATTTTGTTTCTATATGAACAAGAGCATTATGACATCTTGACGTTGTTGCTGTGAGGTTGGATCACAGCCTGTGTTAGGCCTCTCTCTAGAGTACTGGGCGGAGCCTGAGAGTCTGCGTTTCATTGGCTGGAACTTTGCTGACATCATCTCAATCCTCTTCAGAATATTAAAAAGAAACACACACTAAACATACTTCACCCTGAAAAACAGCAAGTGTGTGTGTGTGTGTGTGTGTGTGTGTGTGTGTGTGTGTGTGTGTGTGTGTGTGTGTGTGTGTGTGTGTGTGTGTGATAACAGCTCCTCATACAAGATTAAATGAGGGGATTTTAACTTTCTTGCTGCTTGGGAGCTTATCATCCCCTGTGGCCACACACACACACACACACACACACACACACACACACACACACACACACACACACACACACACACACACACACGTCATGATGGGGAAACTGCTTTTTTAGCTGATGTTTTCTCCTTTATGCTTTGCTCTGAGAATTATTATTATTATTCTTTTTTTTTTCTTCAGGTGCCAGAAAAGTGTATGCTTTTGGAGACATTATTGCATGAATAATTTTGGAGACAAATATTGCATGAATAATAAAATATAAATCTTTAGATTTCATTAAAAAAAATAATAATAAATGAATAAATAAATCAGACTAATAAGTTAAAAAAATGTCTTTGTCTTGAGTTTAAATTTACATGTAAGAGTAAATTACATTTGGGCTAGATTTCTTTTCTTTTTTTCTTTCTTTAATATTATTTATTAGTGTTTAATATCATTTAATTATCCAATAATTTATTAAATTGTATTTTATCTATGTAATTGTTTTTTTTTTGTTTGTTTGTTTAGTGTTTAATATTATTTATACATTTGTTTTTATTCATATATAATATATTAATATTATAATTTTATTTATTATTTATTTTTATTTTTATTCATTATCTAATTATTCATTCATTAGTTTTTGTTTAATATATTGTGTATTTATTTATAAATGCATGCATTAGCTTTTTATTTACTTTTTTTTAAAAACTTTTTTTATTTATTACCTGTTTGTGTATTTTACTATTTGTTTGAATATTTACTAATTTATTTATGTATTCATGTTTGTTGAAGGTCAATGAGATATATTTATTTATCTTTTTATTTGTATTATTATTATTTACTTGTTTATTCATTTGTTTTTTACATTTAGATCCCACAGTTAACGTGCATGTCAGAGCAACAAATTGTCTCTAATTTGACCTCCGAGACAAGGGTTGTATTGTGGCACAGATCTGGGGAAAGGCATGGAAAGAATTCTGCACATTGAAGATCCAGATGAGCACTGGGGCCTCCATCATCTGTACAGGATATGAAAGAAGTTACTAACCACCAGGACTCTTCTAGAGCAGGCCGCCTGGCCAAAGTGATGGATCAGGGGAGAAGGGCTTCAGTGACCAAGAACCCGATGGTTGCTCTGAAAGAGCTCCAGTGTTTCTCTGTGGAAAGAGGTTTGTGCTCTGACATGCACTGTTAACTGTGGGACCTTATACAGACAGGTGTGTGTCTTTACACATCATGTCCAATCAACTGAATTGAACTCCAATCGAGTTGTAAAGACATCTCAAGGATGATCAGCGGAAACAGGAAGCACCGGAGCTCAATTATGAGCAATTATGTCAAAGGTTGTGAATCCTTTATTTTTAATAAATTCGCAAACATTTTAAACAAACTTCTTTCCTGTTGTCATTATGGGGTATTGTTTGTAGAATTTTGAGAAAAATAATGAATTTAATCCATTTTGAGAAAAGTGTGGAAAAAGTTAAGCACTGTGAATACTTTCCAGGTTTACCGTATTTATCTGTTAGAGTGTTTGTTGCTTATTGTGTTTGTTTGTTTGTTTTGTTGTAAGCAAGCAAATACAACATTTGGAGTGAAAAAAAAAGATCTCGTCTCATGTCAGCTTCACGTCTGCAGCACATTTATAGGACAGTTCAGTGCTGCAGGGTAAAATCTAATCATGAGACGATAAACAGAATCAAATCAAATAAAAACAGCACAGAAATCAAGTCGTTATAAAATACATCATAGAGACAGCAGAAACAGAGCGTGAATACAACGAGAAAAACAGCTGCATGATGGAGAAACTGTAGGACTCGGATGTCTTGGAAAACAAATCGACAAATATAAGTAAATGTGAATATAATAAATGTGTTATTAAGTTGTGAAAATGCCTGTCGTTAGGGATAACGTCAAAAAGACGTTTAAATACGTTAAAAACTAAACTGATGACTTGTGTCTTTACATTGTTTCTTCAGCAGTGATTAACACGCGGCATGTTACTTTGCATATGTGTTATAAATTTTCATAAATAGAGTACCAGTCAAAAGTTTGGACACCCCTTCTAACTCCATGGTCTTTCCTGATGTTCATTTCTTTCTACACTGTAAAACAATACTGAAGGCGTTTATCAAAAATAGACAATTTGTGCAGTTGACAGTCATAACATATATAACATATATAACATATAATTATAGGTGATTTCTGAGGCTGGTAACTCTAAATGAATGAGTTAGAGGTAGGTTTTGGTCTTGCTTTCCTGGGAAGGTCTTCATGAGAGCCAGTTTCATCATGGGGCTTAATGGTGTTTACAAACGCACTCGACACAATACTGTTCTTATGAGAACTGTTCCAGAACAGCTGACCTTCATGTCTTAAAATAACATCTGATTGTTGCTGTTATTACTGTTGTTCCAAGAATTAGGGTGAATGCAATGTTAAGAGTCTTTTAGGATGCGAAGTCACAGACCAGGGAAGAAGCATTACATGAAGACTGGGCTGGGAAGTTGGCTTTAAAGGGGCAGAGAAGCTGAGAAGAGCGATCCATAGGAGACCCTAATTCCAACTAGCATGAACCAAAGAAGAAGAAGAAGAAGAAGAAGAAGAAGAAGAAGAACACACTCATCTTAACTTACTGTACAGATCAAGGTCCAAACTCTGGTTCTGAAAAATGAAACTAATGTGGAGATGCTAAAACATGCAGTTCTTCTAATTATCGCTAGGCTCTAAAAGTCAAGTCCCATAGAGCCCCATGTTAAACTGTCCAGCTTTACAACAAAATAAACAGGTTTTAAAACAGGGGTTCATAGCTAGATAGCTCTGATTGATCTGATTGTTAGCATAGTGTTAATGTTATCCCAGGACCGTTAGTGCCTCCTCCCTGCAGTAGCTAGTTATGATAAGGACACTAGTGTCCAAGTCGCCAAAAAACATTCCACTGATCCAGAAAATTGAAGCGGACTCAGCCTTGAAATGAGTTTAAATCGCTGAGAGGGAAAGTGTTATCCGTGACTCGGTGTAAACTTTCCCCTAAATCCCCGGCTGATGGGGAAAATCACACACTGATGGAGGGAATTTGGGTTCACGGTGACAGAGACGCACAGATTCCACCGAGCAGGACTCGTGACTCGGTTCTGAATGTTGTTTTTTCACCCTGATCTTGCCAAGGTTTTGGGTTTTTAAATTCAATTACACAGTGTTTCTCCTTCCTCTTTTCCTCTTCATATCTCCTCTTACTGCCAGAATGTGCTGCTATATCTTTCATCCTCTCTCTCTCTCTCTCTCTCTCTCTCTCTCCCTCTCGCTCTCCCTTACTCTCTCAGTCTTATTTCGGCCGATCACATGGTTCTCCTGTTTGGTGAAATGGCGGCTGATGGAAATAATAGCAGGATGTTTTTCCCCCTTTCATCAGAAAACAGGTCTAATGCAACCTGATGTAGTCTAAGTGCAGCTTAAAGGAAGCATGTGGACCTGTGTGTGTGTGTGTGTGTGTGTGTGTGTGTGTGTGTGTGTGTGTGTGTTTCATTTTGTGTGTTTCATTTTGGTTTTCAGTTCACTTTTATGAAAGCTTTTATGGGTTTATCATTATATTTTTTTATACGCTTCCTTTCAGCTCGACAAAAACAGGAACTTGTGAATCTGACCATTTTTTGGCAGCACACAAAGAAAGATCTGCGCGACGTTTTTTCACGGTGTACACAATCTCAGAGCAAGCATTGCACTTCATGCACATAATTTATCCCCACACTTATACAGTATGTTCATATTCAATAAACATTTTGACGTTTGTTTTCTGGACTTTGGTTGTTCCTCTGAGATGCTCTGGATGGACGAGAAAATCTGTTTGTTTGACTTACGGACTTCTGCACTAATGCCATGACAGGAAAAAAACTCAATTAGAGTGTACACTCTAGACATAGTAGCACACCAAATCAGACATAATATCAAGAATATAAACCTAACACACAGAGCAGAAGATGAGAATGTGAACCTCTCTCTGTTGTAAACTAAGGATTCTGAAGTGATACAGGATTCAGGTGATTTATCAAAAATTAATCAAACAAGTGGTGGCACGCTGACTTATTGGTTAGCAGAAAGCTAACCACGAAGTGGTTAGTCACCTTGTACCACCAGGGTCCATGTTTGAGTCGCCTCTCCATGTGTATGGTGTGTTCGTGATCTCCCCGTGCTGGGTGTGTTTCCTATGGGTACTCCGGTTTCCTCCCACATTCCAAAGACATGCAGATTAGACTAATTGGCTTTAACAAATTGCCCATAATGTGTAAGTGCATTTATGTTTATTTGCTCTACAATGGATTTGCACCCTTTGCATGGTGTATCATGCTTCGTGCCCTAAGGCTCTTGGGATAGGCTCCGCCCTGCAACCCCATATAAAGGATAAAGTGTTGTAGACGATGTGTGAGTGAGTGAGTGAGTGAAATAAAACAAACTTTAGCAAAAAAAATCAGAAGGAATCTATTTGTAATCTGTCGCATCAGCTCAGGCGTTATGTCATACAGGTTACTTTTGCGCTATGGCCAGTAGAGGGCAGTAGGTGAAATGTATCAAATCTCCACTATCAGAAGTAGATAATCCTGGTTTCACTATGAGGCTGGGAATTCCCTCTTTCTTACTCACAAAATCCTCATTTAAATATTCTAAAACATGATTTCAACAAAATCGTTGTTAACAAACTTACACTGGCCATATCTCAGGAATGGAGCAATGACACAGTAATAAACTTGGAACTCAATTAACCAACAAACAATCAAATTTAATTTTTGATTCAATGTGACTTTTTCCATTGCTCCAATCTTCCAGTCTTTATGCTCCCTGATGAGTCTCACTAACAAATGGTTTTCTTATGGACACACAGCTGTTTAGTCCCAATCCTGTGAGTTCTCATCACACTGTGTGTGTGTGTGTGTGTGTGTGTGTGTGTGTGTGTGTGT
>JAAGKR010000744.1:2438-13462 GCA_011419295.1 Clarias macrocephalus | reverse complement strand
CAGAAACCTGGATTAAACAGGACGAGTATGTAGCTCTAAATGAAGCGAGTCCTCCTGGATACAGCTACATACACCAGCCTCAGCTAACTGGTAGAGGACGAGGCGTCGCAGTTATTTATAACCATAATCTGTCTATCGTAAAAAAACACAGATTCAAATTTAATGCATTTGAAGCTCTCTGTAGTAACATGAAGGCAGCTGTTTCTCTGTGAAACAGCTTGTTGTTTCTGTAGACAAAGCGTTAATTGCTGGAGACTTTAAAATTCATTTTGAGAATCCAGAAGACCTTCTGAGGACAGCATTTATGTCCATACTGGACTCAGTACACTGTAAAAAAAAAGGTAAATTTTACAGTAAAAAACTGGAATTTTACCGTAAAAAATATGGTAGCACCATTATTTCACTGTAAAAAACAAACAAACCGTAAATTTTACAGTAAAAAAACGGCAGCTGTTGTTGCCAGAAGTTTACTGTAAAAAATACGGTAGCAAAGTTTTTGGTTCTACGGGATCACATTCATTACACTGCATATTTTACGAATTTTAATTGTACTTTTTTTCTAGCCTGGCCGGGAATCAAACCCAGACACTGGAGGTGCAAGGCGACAGTGCTAACCACTACATTACTGTGCTTGCTACGTAAGTGTTGTCGTTGTTGGAGTGCAAGTCGTGCGGGGGGACGTGGGAAAACCGAGAAAGTCCAACAACGACAACAACTGCATAGCAATATGGTAGTGTAGGGGTTAGCAATGTCGCCTTCCACCTCCAGGAGAAATCGATGAGGCAACTGAATATCTAGAGTCAACACTTTGTTATAGCTTAGATAATGTAGCTCCAGTTAAAAAGAAAATTATTAGAAATGGTATAATGACCACACATGCACTTTAAAACAAACCGCTCGGAAATTAGAATGTAAATGGCGCCAAACTAAATTGTTAGCATTCCAAATAGCATGGAAGGAGAAGCATCCTGAACTATAGAAAAGCTCTCAGTGATGCTAGATCAACGTATCTCTCCAGTCTTATAGAAAATAACAAAAATAATCCAAGATTTTTATTTAATACCGTAGCTAAATTAACTAAAAACAAGACCACTGCAGAAATCTCCACAACATCATGCAGTAGTGAGGATTTCATGAACTTTTTCAATAGCAAAATCATAAATATTAGGCAAAAAATTCAGGCTTTGAAACCAGAAAATTAAAGTAATACAGATGAACTAACGACGTCACATCAGAACTTAGAACACTTTACTCCCCTTGAAGCAAGAGAACTAATTTCACTCATCTCTTCTTCAAAATCAGCAACCTGTATATTAGATCCTATACCGACACATTTTCTCAAGCAGATAATACCAGCAATATTAGAACCCCTGTTGACAGTAATTAACTGTTCACTCAGCTGTGGGTATGTCCCAAATCCTTTAAATTAGCCGTTATTAAACCGATAATCAAGAAACCTGACCTTGACCCCTGTCAGCTTTCCAATTACAGGCCAAAATCAAACCTTCCCTTTATCTCCAAGATTCTGGTAAAGGTAGTATCACAGCAGCTATGTTCACATCTACACAGAAATAGCATAAATGAACTGTATCAGTCAGGATTTAGGCCTCATCACAGCACAGAGACAGCACTTGTTGAAGTAGTAAATGACCTCCTACTGGCCTCTGATCAGGGTTGCGTCACTATACTTGTGTTACTGGACCTCAGTGCAGCTTTTGACACCATTGACTATAGTATTCTCATTCACAGATTAGAAAATGTAGTAGGAATTAAGGAAACTGCCCTCTTGTGGCTCAGATCCTATTTCACCGATCGTTATCAGTTTGTAGATTTAGATGGTGACCATTCCTCATGTTCTCTAGTGGAGTTTGGTGTTCCAGAGGGTTCAGTTTTAGGTCCACTGCTTTTTTCCCTTTACATACTTCCTCTGGGCAACATAATTCGTAAACATGGTATTAGTTAGTGGTGCTTGCGAAAGTGAAGCACTACTATTATAATCTCTCAGGCTTATTATTAATTTTCTTTTTTTTCTTCCGTGTGAAAGTTTGGCGCATAACTAGTCCCACACCGTTTGTCGTAGACCCATGAATGAGGTGTCAAATCGTGCAACTTGTTCAGGAATGGGGTGGTATGACTTTTCTATGGGGTGGGCGGTTAATTGCCCCAAAAAGTCCCATAGACTTTTCATTGAGACTAACATCAGCTATGACATCAGCTACATCTATGACTATGACATGGAAAGCTCCATGATGTCACAGCAAGCACCACTCACATTTTCTTCAGGAAATGTACCTCTTTAGTTTTCATTGTTATGCTGATGACACACAATTATACGTCTCAGCAAAACCAGATGAGAGAAACCAGTTTGCTAAAATTGAGCAATGTGTGCAGGACATAAGTGATTGGATGTTAATTAATTTTCTTCTATTTAATCCTGATAAGAAAGACGTTCTGGTCATAGGACCACAAGCAGCTAAAAGTAAGCTTTCTGATCACGCTGTAACTTTAGATGGCCTTTCTGTTCCGTCAAATGCAACAGTCATTTGCATGTGATCATAGATTCCAGCCTTTCATTTGAAGCTCATGTAGATAATTTTACCAGGACAGCTTTTTTTTCACCTTAGAAATATTGCCAAGATAAGAAATATACTGTCACTAAATGATGCAGAAAAACTAGTTCATGCTTTTATCACCTCTAGGTTGGAATATTGTAACGCCTTACTGTATGGTTGTTCAACTAGGTGTATAAACAAGCTTCAGTTAGTACAGAATGCAGCAGCAAGAGTCCTCACTAGAACCAGAAGATGCGAGCACATTACCCCTATCTTATCTACACTGCATTGGCTCCCTGTGAAATTTCGCATCGATTTTAAGATACTACTTTTGACGTGTAAAGCACTAAATGGCACGCGCCGCAGTATCTGAGTGAACTGCCAAACGATCCGCCACGCCTACTTCGATCAAAGGATGCAAGCTGCCTGTCAGTACCACGTATTATTAAAACTACAGCAGGGGGCGGAGCTTTTTCTTACAAAGCCCTAAAGTTATGGAATAGTCTTCCTATTAATGTTGGGGACTCAGACAGTCTCAGTGTTTAAGTCTAGGCTAAAAACCTATTTATTTAGCGCAGCATTTTTGTAAATAGATTAGCCTTAGGTAAAGGAGCAGATCTGGGGGACTCATGGACGTAGAGTATCTGGTGAACTGGTATGTTTAGATGCTGTCTTCCCCACTCTCATTGATCACTCAGGTTTGTCGACAGTGAGGTGATTGGTCGCTTTACATCTCAGGGAGCCCTCATGTCTGTGTTTACTTCTGGCTCTCCCTTTTAGTTATGATGTCATAGTTAGTCCTGCCAGAGTCCCTGCTTGCACTTTGCACTAAATATACATTCACCTTATACATGTTTGACAATGACCATACCTAAATGTCATCTCTCTTCTCTTCTGCACTCTCTCCTTTTCCCTCTCCCTGTCTCTCTGTCGAGCTATACATGTCGCTCCTGAGCTGCTAGTCATCCAGACCCCTCTGCCCTCTGGACCTGTCTAACTCGTCCTGGAGTCCTGCTTCTGGTTGGAGATCTCGTCGCATGGATGCCCCGTGTGGTCTGCCTGGGATGCGTGTGGTGGCTGGGGATGGTTTCCACAAAGACTGTCCTGTCCTTGACTGATGCAGACAGCTGTTCTCTGGGGACATGTGACTTCAGTCATTCGATAGTTCTGGATTGGAATTTCCTACAGTCTCTTTGATCCTCCAGCACTGCTCGCCTGGTCCCACCATCTCTCAGGGATTGAAGAAGACAGTCGTCCAGACTTTAGGTCCAAACTCTGTTCTGGCACCTAGGGGGTGAAATAAACTTCCTCTAGATGTCTGTACAGCGGAGTCTTTGACAATCTTTAATTTGTTTTAATTTGTTTATCTTTGTTTCTTTAATACTTGGACTAATTTCCCCTACCCCCAAAGATGCCACTTAGTTAGTAACCTAGTAACCCAGTGTAAGTATCCATCCAATGATGGAAATTTCAAAGCAAATTTTTTTAGTCGCTCTGGATAAGAGCGTCTGACAAATGCCTAAATATAAATGTAACTGTAACATTGAGAGGAACCAGAATCAACAGGGAACCCATCCTCATTTGGGTGATAACGGATAGCAGGGATTGATCTGCAGTCATACTGTATGTAGTTCAATATAACAGTTGATGTCTTAAAGTTAATAGGAAGTCCAGCTTGTTATTAAAGCCTCAGGTAGACTTGTAGGAAACTCCAGTCCTGAACTATCGAGCAACTGCAGTCACAGGTCTTCAGAGAACGGCTGTGTGCATCAACCGAGGCCAGAAGTGTCTTTATATTAAAGGGGAACCATCCCCAATCACCACATGCATCCCAGACAGACCACGTGGGGCATTCATGTGATGAGATCTCCAACCAAAATGATTTATGGGGCAAAAAGATGAGTCAGACAGGTCAGAGGACAGAGGGGGTCTGGATTACTGGCAGCTCAGGAGCAACAAGTGTTGCTCGACAGAGAGCCAGGGAGAGGGAGAGAGATGGGAGAGAGAGAGAAGAAAAGAGAGATAATAGTTAGATATGGTCACAGTCATATAATGTATAAGGTGAATGTATATTTAGTGCAGAGTGGACTCGGGGAGGACTAAATTCGATTTAAGTAAAGTTTACATGGGTCTTGTAGTTGTTGTTTAAAGATCACCAGTCAGGAGAGAAGATAAGTTGAGTGTCATCTGCATAAGAATGGTATGAAAACACATGCGAGGAGATAACCACTCAAATGGAAAGGAAAACATGGCCATGCTGTGTCAGATTCCAAGGCTCATGAGGATGAAAAGGAGAATATTGTGGTGGACTTTGTCAGACACTGCTGTTAGGATGAGGAGTGTGAGGACAGATGAGAGTTTGGTTGATATAGCAGCATGAATCTTCTCAGTGATATGCAAAAGTGATGAAAAAGGCCATAGTGGGTGAAGCCAGACTGGTTGGGGCCCTGGAGGTTGTGCTGTAGGAGCTAAAAAGAGACCTGATTGTAGTCAGGTCTCTCTTTAGCTGAAAAACAGATGTGAGATATGAGTCAGTAGGAACTGATATCTGCTTGATTCAGAGAAGGTATCATTAGCTTAGGAGTAACCCTTGATATTATGAATGCAGCAAGTACAAGAACCGATGTTAATGAACTGTTGATGATGACTCTGAATATGTTCCAGAGCATCACAGAAGAGAGAGAGAGAGAGAGAGAAAAAGAGAGAGCTACATAATATTACTACCTCTGTGCTTTCTTGGTGATTAGCGTGGGGGCCTTTTCTCTGGCCAAATTGCTTCCAGAAGTCAGATGCTCTGGTTCCCTGCTATAAAAGAGAGAGCTAAGGCTTTTAATTGGGATGAGCTCACAGTGCATTTATTATCAGAGTTTGGGTAAATCCTTCTGATGGGGAGGTGAGATAAAAGCAGCTACAGTGAAACCTGCGAGTAACGTAGTTTACGAGTGTTCCGCAAACCGAGCAAAGATTTTAAATAATTTTTTATTCAGAAACCGAGCAAGTATTAGTTTACGAGCGCCGAGTATCATGCTTCACACAGCGACTCTTATTTTGACACCGAGCGTCACTCTCTCACCTTACCCCCCCTCCCCCTCCCTCCTTCTCCCCACGGCTTCAAACACAGAACCTCTGCTTGTGCGTGCGCAATTTGACACTGAAACACACACACGCGCACAGACGCTCTCTCCCCTTTTCACCCCTCCCGGCTTCACAAAGACACAGAAACTCTGCTCTGTCGCGATTCTTTTCAAAGGTAGGGTGCTGGTTCATTTGTTTGTTTGTTTGTTTTTTACTTTACAGCAGTGATTCCCTTAGTATGCGCTCACGCCTGGTCAGAGAGATTTCTTTTTTTCCTGTTAAAACGGTGTTTCCGTGTTTGTGTGTGTGTGTGCGTTTGTTGTAAAACTTAAGTGATTCCTTTAGTATGCGCTCGTACCAGTCTCGGTTTTTTTCAGTTAAACCGGTGTTTCCGCTGTGTTTATGCGCTTGTTGTGAAACTTAAAAAGTGAGTCTGTTAATATACGCTCATGTCAGTTTCAGAGAGATTTCTTTTTTTCCTGTTAAAACGGTGTTTCTGTTGTGTGTGTGTGTGTGTGTTTGTTGTGAAACTGTTGTGAAAAAGCGAGGGACGAGGGGTGTTACTGTGTAAAACGAGGCGAGTGAAGGGGCTAATTCCACACACACGGCGCATGCGCGCACCAATGGAAACACTTATCTGTCAGGATTTATTTGTACTTTTTTAAAAAGGTAAAGTGCAGATTAATTTGTTTTATTTTTATTTTATAGATTGTATTAATTATTTTTATGTATTTATTTTTGGGGGCTGTGGAACGAATAATTAGAGTTTTCATTATTTCTTATGGGAAATGATGATTTGGTTTAAGAGTGTTTTGGAATACGAGCCCACTTCCGGAACGAATTATGCTCGTAATCCAAGGTTCCACTGTATATGGGTCAATATGAATGACTACAATTGTGCTATGTTTCTCAAATAAAACAGCATATCTTCCTGCAGACCCAAAATGGATGTAGTGGTTTTGTTACCTGTTAAAACTTTTGTTGATGGGCTTCAAACACTAATTCATATGCTCTAAGATTTATGCACACTAAAAAATGCTGGGTTGCCTCTGTTGGGTCATTTTTCTGGGTTATTTACAGTGAATTGGGTACTTTATGTTTAACCCAGCTTGCTGGGTTGGAGTTGTCAATAATATCGTAATGTCAACGCTAGCATTTAGCTATAATAAAATATAAATATATAAATATAAAATATAAATATATTTTATTATTATTATTATATTTTATTTATTATTATTATTATAAAAAATATATAATATAAAAAGCTGACGTGTTACAAAACACTTGCTGGGCTGGAGTTGGGTTAGCTAGTGACAGCTAACATCACAGACAAGACCGCCCATCCCCCGAATTGCACCAGTGTATTTAGTGGCTGTGTCAGCTTCCTGTCTGTTTTTTGGTCTTCCTCCTGATGCATTTAAGAGGAAATGTAAACGTTTAATATAAGGTCTGTATACACACTTTCACTCACCTATGACTGAATTTGTTCCCTGTATGTAACATTTATTACTGTTACCGTGTTAATGTTACACTCAAACTTCCAGCCTGGTCTGTGCTATAGCATGCTAGTTCATCTGAAAATGGCTGCTAGCTACCAAACCAAAGAACCCCACCTGTGTATGAAAGAAACTGCAAACATGTCTGAGCTTTTTAGCTTTCTGTGTAGATGCTTGCAGGGTGTATGAAGGTGGTGAAGTGATGAATGAAAGCTAAACTGTTAACTGTAGTGCCAGCATGACGCTAGTATTTAGCTAGGTTGTTAGCGTTAGCAACCACATATAAAAAGCTGAGGTGTTACAAAACACTAATCTTCTTACAAATATGCGCACTAGCCAACCCTCTCGATTTTTCCATAAACTTTTACTTTCTTTAATTTCTTTCTTTCTAAAGTTGGAACCAACACTGGAATATCTCCAGCAGGCTGAAGTGTCCAGGCCGAACCCCTACATCCTGATGTTGGGAGATGATGACCAGCGCTGCTCTCAGGCATTAGTGCTTCTCAGTAATAGTATCGTAATGATGTCGCTGTTGAACTTGTTTTGAAGTCTTGTGCTTTTGAAATATAAATATTTTTCTATGATTTGTACAATTAATTGGGTGTTGTTTATTGCTATTATTATTATTATTATTTTTTTTTTTTGTAATAGACCAGTATATCAAAGTAATTTAACTGTTTAAACTGTTTTACCCATAGACATGTAAAACATAAAAATAATAATAACCTATTTGTGAGGTAGAATTAACTCGGCATTATAGTTAAATATGACAGAGCATTTGGATTGGATATTTTACCCATCTTGCTGGGTTAAATTAACCCAGCATGTAGTTGGTCCAATATGGGTTGGTCCAGTTTGGGTTGTTTTTAACCCAGCATTTTTCAGGGTGTGACCTTCACGATATCATAGTTCATGTCCTGCTCTAACATAAGGTGAAACCTTATGTTAAAAAAATCAGTAATTTAATTGCTAAAACAAAAAAAAATGAGGTTATGGCTAATTTACATAACTGCAATGAAGAATTCATACTGGAGAAAGAAGAATGTATGAGATGTATAAGAACATGTTTGTTTTTGGTATAGTTAATAAGTGCACTGCTGCATTCATATCTTAAATCTTAATATATCCACAGGCTTGAATTCATATAAAAATCATTCACAAGTAGCTATCGTGCAGGCATAGAGATGATGAGGTCTAACTGCTGACTCGTGAAGTACTCATGGAGATATAACAGATAGACATTTACCACCAAGGCAGGTTCGGGACAGAAGCGGAGATGGTGTTTATTCCCAACCAGTTCTGTTTCCAAGACAAAGAATCGAGTCTTTGGCCAAGACAATTGGTCCCATGGCAGTGCCAGCTCTTTTCTGGTCTAGTACTAAGAACTGAGTAACAAGAGCTAAGGAACAATATATGTGTGGTCTTCAACACAGCACTGGACTGGGACTGGATTACACCTGGAAAACCAGAAATAGACTACAACTGTGAAACCGGAAATAGATTATGCCTGGGAAACTGAAAATGCAATACATACCAAAAACAATAACGATAATAACAATGGGGTAGTTAACACTGATTGAAAATAGTGTGTGATTTTAATGTGTATGTGATGATAACCAGTGTGTGATTATAATGAGCATGTGATTATAATGAGCATGTGATTATAACGAGTCTGTGCCAAAGTAATGGTGTAATTATGAAATTTGAAATTATATTCTTCAACATTTTATGATTAGGTTTCAATAGGACAATTTGACAGTTTAATCAGAAAATCGTTAAAACCTATAAGGAGTAAAGAACAGTGGAACGAGTAGAGAAGAGAGTGACCCATCGAGAGGAAGGTGTTGTGAAGAGGGAGAAAAAACAGGCAACACAGAGGGCAAAGCAGAGACAGGTATTTTCACACACAGCAATCCTCTGAGAGTAAGTTGTTCAACACACACACACACACACACACACACACACACACACACACACACACACACACATTCATACATACATACACACACAGGAACAAAGGTCTTTTTTTCATCTGGTTTTGTGGTGGTTTTAGGGAGAATTTATCCTTTAAGGAAATTAAGGGCTGAAACCCAGTCTGATGGTGTTTATGTGGACTGTGTAGTTTATAGGGTATTTTTAATGATACAGGAGAGTCTTCAGCAGGTTGTGGAGTCCACTGATGATTCCATCACCCTGAAATGCCATGGCTCCAAGACTCCTCCACTCCTGTACCAGAAGAAAAACCATGTGAAAATGCTGATCATCAATAACAGATCATCAGTGAACATCATCGTTCTCTCCAAACTCTACACCAAGCTACAGGACCTGGCTCTGGACATCCACTAGTGCAACTGGATTCTGGATCTTTTGACTGGTAGCCCTGTGTCCTCCTCTCTCACCCTTACTACAGGACCACATACAGTAGCTGTGTGCTCAGTCCCATCCTGTACTTTATGTACAGTGCCCAGACACAAAAGTTCACAAACACTAATATTTAATTTGGATCATCTTTTGACATTGTTTCAATAAGCATATGCAACATTTATTTCCATTCAGTGTTGCATTAAATTCTTTATTTAATTTCTCTTAGATGATGATGATGGGAGAGTCAGACTGCTACATAAAGCCTCCTCCAGCACATTCCAAAAGATTCTCAGTGGGGTTACGCTCTGGACGCTGGTGGCTAATCCATGCGTGATGTCTCATGCCCGAACCACTCTTTCAAAATTTGAGCCCAATGAATCCTGACGTCATCATCTTGGAAAATGTCCATGTCATTTGGAAAGAAAAAAAATCTATTGAAGGAAATGACGGTTATTCAGTACATTCAGGTCATCATCCAACCTCATTGTTGGCCAGATAACGTTGCTGAGGCTAGTTCTGAACCCAATTTTAGTAGTTCCAACAGTCTAATTAGTTGTTCCCTTTCAAAAGCTACACTCAATGCTGCGTGAAAACGCTATGGGAACATCTCTTTGTTGCCCGGTTGTGAAGCCTGTGCATGTCAAACCCGCCGAATACCTTCGGCTTATAACCTGTGCCAGGCATGACGTCACCGAATAAGGTGCACCTGCAGGTTATAAATAGGAGTGAACCGGAAACATCCTCAGATCTTTTTGTCTTCAGGACCGCTTTGTGTTTGCGTGTGTGTGTGCAACAGAATCACCGTAGGAAAGAAAAACTTTACTTACCGATAATGGAAAGCTATTAAGGCACTTCGCGCGCGGCTCGCTTTCTTTAAAGAGAAACCGCGAGCCGCGGCGCATTCCTGGGGCTCGCGTGCGTATGAGACGGGATTTCCCCCTCTCTCTCGCGCTCTCCCCGGATCAGGAAGTGTTTAGCGTCTGCTTCTCAAGCGCGCTCCGGCGCTTCTTATGAGCAGACGGAAGAGATTAAGCCCTTGCTTCCATGGACATAGCGCGCCGATCTGGCAGACGCGCATGAGACGGGACGTCCCCCTTTCTCTTGCGCTCTTGCCGGATTAGGAAGTGTTTAGCGTCCGCTTCTCAAGCGCGCTTCGGCGCTTCTGTGAGGTTTCTCCCCTGCCGTGCTCAGGAGTCGGGACCGTCGGTCACCCAGTCCCGACCAGGTCTGGTCCCAACGAGGGCGTGAGGTGCAGAAGGAGTGTGTGCCGAGCCAGCTACCCCCTCGTAGAGACAGGGGAAGGACTCGTCGCGCTTCGCAATCCGCCTCAAAGAGAAAAAAAAAGCACCGGACCTGAGGAGCATTATCTCCGCCAAAAAGGAAGTCCTGAGGTTGACGTGCCCAGGACCACGGGGGTGTCTCCCCCTGGGGAGGGACGTGTAAAAAATCCAATAAGGGATAAAGACTCCTCCCTGACACCCTATGGGGGCCGTTGTCTAATCTCCGCCACCTCTGGTGTTTCGGGAAGCAGCGGTCT
>JAAGKR010000743.1:151472-167257 GCA_011419295.1 Clarias macrocephalus | reverse complement strand
GGGGGGGACACTCACGGACTTCATGAATTATTTACTATGTTAGATTAAACATCAATGCTACATAATTTTAAGGTCGTGCTTGCATCCGGGGCCATATGGAGAAACTCGATTCTGCAACTGCTACATCGAACCTTTTGGGTAGAAGACGGGCCAAAAGTAGCTCAAGGGGTGAGATGATGCAAATCTAAATGTAATAAGCTGCGACAGAACATGGTGCAGATTTGAGGACCTGGGTACGACGTAATGTGCGGCATCTTCCCCAAAAATAAACAGAAGAGACGATCCACAGATAAATATTCACCAGACAACAATTTGCTCTGAGGAAAACTGTAAAACTGTTCATTTTCATAAATCATGACTCTTTAAATAGACATCACTTGGGTTTACTATTTGATTTGCACATCTGACACTGTTAGTTTACTTAATGTCTCACTACCGTTTCAAAAGTAGCATTTCACCCCTGCTGTTACTGGAACTGAAGTCTTTGCTCCAGTCCCAAATGAACCCCTCTGTCAGAAAAATGCCTTAAAAAAACATCTGGTTATGGGTTTATCCTCACTAACAAGTCATTATACAGCAGCGTCTTCACACTGAGTACTTGGAATCTGCTGTATTCCACACGAACTCCGCTCACCCCTGCAAAGATGATGCTAATTCTTTGAAATTTGCGAGGGTTGCCATCAATTTCATGTGCACAACAAGCTCCCCGAACTGTTCCAATCCAACTTAGAAATACAGTAAGTAAATCTTTCGAATGCTGCAGCTTGTACGTTCGAGAGCTACCAGAGATGAACTGTTTTACAAATGTTAGTGTAACCCCCCCCCCCCCCTCCACCACCACCCCATGTCTTATTATTTATTACTTTTATATATATTTCCCTCCATTTTCTCATTTGGCATCCTACCCAGGGTGCATCTCCACCTCACACCCAGCGTTAGCAGAACTGGTTCCAGATCTTCCACATCCCTGAACTGGATAAAAGTACTTACTGAGGATAAACAAATGAATAAGTAATTAAATGTATGAACATCTAGCTCTGCTGTTACCAGTAGCAGGGATGGGCAGGAAAATGTTTTGAGGCATTGCTCAAATAAAAATATTCAAATGTTTAATCTGCTGCATGCAAGCCTGAGAAATGACAAGCAGACACACACCCAAGTTTTAAATGTTGTATACACCTCCACCATTTGTGAATGCACAGTCACTGCTATTGCATGAAATAAAAATTTTATCTGCTGTCTATTTTATTTGGATATATATATATATATATATTTTTTTTATACTAGGATTCAAATATTTGTAGTATTTAAAAAGGGGGGCTACAGGATGTAAATAGCTGTAATTCTTAAAGAGTTAATAAGTTATTTATTAGTTAATTTTGTTAAACCTTTACAGTATAGAAAGTAAAAAAAATAAAAAAGGAATTGTTACTATCCAAATACCTATGGACCCGAATACAAATAAAGGGGGCAGTACAGCACAATGTATCTAAACGTCTACATAAGTAACTTCTTTAGAGTGTAAATTTGAGATGCAGTCCATCACAACAATTGTGATGCCAGAAAATGAAGTTTTGTCTCTAATCTAGTTTATTAGTCTATTAAATAAGTACTAAATAATAAAAAAAAAATTTTTTTTGAATAATCTTTTTTTTTTTTTTTTTTAAATAACGTGCTGTTTAAATAGAGACTCATCCAAAACTAATGGACTAGTTCTTAGTTACGGATATCTCCTAGGTAAGTACGGATGAAAGGTATATCAACTTTTTTCAAGGCTATTTTCTAAAACGAGTATACTGTAGTATAGACACAATAAAATTCATGTTGATATAGTCTGATGTTGACTCGATTCTGCCACACACTACGCCGCCTCACCCTCACACTCTCCCTTTGCGTCTGTGCATAAACCTGGTGTTTCAAATTTGTGCCGCGGTCTTTAATACGCCATCATGCCAGTGTTGCGTTAAAAAAAACTACCGTACAAAGTGCGTTCACAGCCGGAACTGTGTTCCGAAACAAATGAAAGGAGGTTTTACATACTGTACATTCAGTACGTTTTTGCTTTTCTTGACAACTCTGAGGGTCCTGTAGTCTACATTACTAGAAAACTATTTCCTCAAAGTAGGTAAGCCGGTTTTATTTTTAGGTCTACATCGCACTGTGGACCTGTGCAATTACTTAATTGCAAAATGCTGCAATTAATTACAGGGTATATACGCATAGCTGGGAATATATGCAGAGTTTGTCAAGAATTGAAGTATTTGTTTCTTTTTCTTTTATATACTTTTGAGATGATGAATAAAAATTGGTAAACATCCTTTTAATGAGATCATTCATGATATTATTTGATGTTAGGCTAGATAAATGTGTTTGAATACAAATGGTACATTTAATAAGTAAATATCACACTAAGTCACAATGTGTGTCGCCATGTGTGTCACAATAACCAGGATGTGATTTTATTCGATCAAATCGTGCAGCTCTGTATTTAACCATTTTAATCAACTTATTATTCTTCAGAACATATAAAGAGATATTCTCAGAGATGGGGCTGGTTTCAGTTAATATAGTCTTTGCGTTATGTTTTTTATAAATTTTTTTTAACATACAGTAAGTTCGCTAAATACGAACATTTGAGTTACGAACTTTCGATGATACAAACAGGCGTTTGCACATGTTTAATCGCAGAAGTTGATCACATGTCCGGCGTACATTGCTTGTTTAACCATCTGCACGATTCTAAAGAACATGTAATATAACCATTTAATATACTGTATATAGCCAGTTGTATCAGTATCTTACTACTGTACCTAGACAACATTTGTTTGACTTACGAACAAATTGGACTTACAAACAAGCTCTCGGAACAAAACTCATTCCCATGTAGTGGGCTTACTGTAATAAGTTTTACTAAAAGTTCCTACGACATGTGACTTTGACTTACAACGGAAAACAATTGTGTATCAATATTCAGCCTACGGTAAGCTTGACTATGTCATGAATTGTCTGTGTAGAAATCAGAACTATTGGTACTTTTGTCATGTTTAGTTCTGGTTCACGTTTGTTTGTGTTCAAACTTAGTTTTAGAAACTTTAGCGGCACTTAAATTACTGTCAGCTCCTTTTATTAGCTTGTATTAGAATCTGCCTCTTTGGATAAAAGCTTCCAACAGATCAATAAATGCAAATGCAATTGTCTAACTTTGTAATTACCCCTAAGCGCAACACAATGCAAATGCTGAGAAGTCTGAATTGCTGCTGTTTTTCCCTCACCATTACTGTCATCGCCTTGTGGGTGGTAGAAGGACAGGCCCAAAGAAATGATGGCAGCTATCTCCAAGATGATGAGCGTAACGTCCTGCAATGCCTCCCACACCAGCTGCAGGAAGGTCTTGGGTTTTTTCGGCGGGATGAAGTTCCTCCCGAAAGCCGCGTGGCGCTTTTCCAAGTCCGCCGGGTTTCCAGAGAGCCCTGGAGGTCGAGAACAAATGGAGCGCCGTGAATGCTTTGTGCAAAACAATGCTAATTATAAACCAACTGCACAAAAGCTGGGAAAATGAAATGACTGATCGAGATAAACTACCATCGTTTTCCATTGACACAGCATAACAAAGGATTTCGTGAGAAAGGAAAAGAACACATACTGAAACCATTTATTATTATAATTTTTTTTTTTTTAAGATTATCCTTAAGCATGTGCATACAGTACATATACAAGTAAGTACATATAACAAAGAATAATCCTTGACAGGTAAACATCGATTGAACTTAATGCGTTTATTACAATACACACATCATACTAAGTAAATGGTGGACATTTAATGACAATCATCTAGTAAAAGAACGTTATTCAACCCTGTGAACGCTTTTTGCGTGGATGGAAACCAGTCAGTGTTTCCTTAAAGGAGAAGCTATATTTGGTCTAGAGCCTATCCCTTGTTGTGCAAAGAATACTTAGTGCTCAATACTAACGCTGATCATAAAGGACGACGCCCACTGAAGTTTCCATTCACGTCGGTGTAAGCCGAGCGAACATAAAGCATTAACGGCAAGAATGGCTGCGGGTTAAGCCCAACCTAAACACGCCCTGTTCCAGAGAGACTGGGTGGATCATCGTGCTCTGGAGCTGCAGCTGGATTTGATTTCGTATCGCATTCTATCGCACTTTCGGATGAGAACATCGAGGCGTACGGAGAGAAAAGACAACAGGTGTGAGGGGGAAAAAAAATCTATGTATACTGTAGCAGGAAGGATTCACAGCATCATTAGTCGGATCTCGCTCAGTCAGGATCTGAATCTGCGTCCGTGTTCATGCACAGCTGCCTCATGATGATTGTCTACTGTTGAACAAGCTGAACAAATGAAATAATAAATATATCAGAAAACTTTATCATGAATGTGTACATCATAACCATACAGCAGATATAGAATAATGCAGATGCAGATGAAACGCTTCGCTTAAGGTTCACATCGAAACCAGAGAGAGAGGGAAAATGTGATCTTCATGACTCTGACTGTGGCATGGTTGTTGCTGCCAGATGGGCTGATCTGAGCGTTTCAGAATCTGCTGCATTCCTTGGATTTCCACACACACACAACAGTGTGTAGAGTTGACACATGCGATGGTGCGATAAACATGCAGATAAACTTGCAGTGAACAGCAGTAAGCCTTGCTTTTGAGATGACTGAGGAGACTGGCTTGGGCTGCCAGAGGAACTGAAACATGGTGTTGGTGCTAAAAGTGTCTCACCTAGGTGGAAAAGTGAATTTGCAGATAGGATCATAACACCATTTTTCATAATACTTAATGCTTCTTATTACCCGATCCATGCTTCGTTTATTTTAAATATGCATGCACATTTTTATTTATATTTATTTATTTATTTAAGTCAGATAAAAAGAAACATCCGCTAAATACAATTTTAAACCCTTTTATGCAGTGTCCGTCCTTTTTTTTTTCGAATCATGATCAAAATTGTCATTCAGAAAACTTTCCTTACGATTTCATTTATTTAGAATTTATTCAATTTAGATTTCACATGAAAAGACATAAACCTGAAAAAGTGTATTATTCTAAAATGCACAGTGGTTAAGGACAGTGGTTACGGACACTACAGATTTTTTTTGCTCTTTACGCTTTTCATGCAAAGCACAGTGAGGTAGCTCTGAAATTTTAATGGTATACATGTGTTAAAAATAATTATTGGGCAGATTACCAAAAAAACAAACAAACAAAAAAAAAAAAAAGCAATTTTAACTGAATAAATTATCGCTTTATATGTTTTGTGGCCTCATGACAACGTCTACTATTAAATGAGCTTAAAGAAAATAAATAAATAAATAAATAAATAAATAAAAATCCCTCTCATTTTGCACAGAAATCTTTATTTTAAGCAACAATTTTTACAGGTCATCCGCTTCTATAAGCCTACACCAATTTTAGTATCAATAAAGAGAAATGAATAATTTGCATTTGTAATTATTATTATTATTTAAAGTGAGACTGCATAGCGCTGAAAAACGGGCATTAAATGGGCAAGATTGAATTGAATTTTTTTATGTCATTAATTGGGCATTAAATCATCTCTCCAAAACAGCTGAGGTCCCATGTTGCATAAACTTGTCAAAGTGAAAAAAAAAATAATAATAATAAAAGCTAGCGATGGCATTGAGTTCATTACAAGCAGCGTTAGACGTACACGGATGGGCTTTAACACATACAGTACTGTGTGTCTATGGACAAGTGTGCTGAATTCACGTTCCCTTCCAGTCCATAACTGTGCCAGGTGGGAAGTTAGACAGATAGAGAGGGCCAGAGAGAGAGAGAGAGAGAGAGAGAGAGAGAGACATAAACCACTAAAGGGATATGTTTATAATGTCGCAAGCATTTCCTTTCATGACACCCCTACACAAACACCTTTAATTAACTCTGACATCTGATTGCTGGGAGCGAGTTATCACTTTGTAATTGTACCACCATTCCTCAAGGTCGCTCTCCTCTTTTTTCTTTTTCTTTCTAAATCAGATCTCTGGAGAACCTCAGTGCACACGCGACAGTTTCTCCCCGTTCCAGAGTAACAGCAGGAGCAGGTCGTCGCTGCGAGTAGGAGTGTGTGGGTGTGTGTGGAAGCCAAGTCACAGAAAACCAATCTCCAGCTCGCCTCTGACCTGGCAGCTTATTGCATGGCCTGCAGACAAAGCTGTGAATAAGCTAGGGCCGCGCGCGCGTGTGTGTGTGTGTGTGTGTGTGTGTGTGTGTGTGTGTGTGTGTGTGTGTGTGTGTGTGTGTGTGTGCTGGAGAGAAAAATGCCATCGCACACTGTCCAGTTTGAAGTAAAGCTTTTTCCCGCAGCAACGTGAGTGGGAAAATTTTTTTTTTATGATTATTTCATAATTATCAGCTTATTTTCTTGGAATACTCTGCTGGTGCTTTTAAATAAAATCACAAGTTAAACATTACAAATTAATGCAAAATGTATTCATAATTGTACCATAAAATCCTCATCCTGAAATGCAACAGATATTTCAAGTAAATATTTGAATGTAACGTAAATGTATAAGAGTATGCTGAAGTTGAAGCAGGATATTCACGAATAAGCTAATAGTTATTCTAAGAACTAAAATTATATCCATATTATAACGTGCCTAATTAAGAGCCTTACATATAACGTGGACTTGATTCTCCATGGCATGGACTGGAAACATTACTGAGATTCTGGACAGCAACTCAAATAAGGCTGAGACATTCAATTAATTCAAGATTGAAACTCAGGAACCTGGTGTGTCCCAAGAAAACATTCCACCATATTATTCCTACACCACCACCACCACAGTCCCCGAGCTGTTGGCGCAAGGAATTCTGGGATGTGTATCTTCAGGATTGGCTGTTAGAAACAATTCCAATTATGTTCTAAAGTAAAACTATAGTAGTTATTATATAGTAGTGATTTCCTAAAAAAGAAGGATCAGGTTCTGTCCTATTACTGAGCACAGATATAAGATGTAAAAGGATAAAGGATCCAGGAAGAAGAAGAAAGAATATGGTCCTAAAATGCAGCATCCATCAATCTCTCCCCTTTTCTTCCTCCCTCTGTGCTGATCCCTACACGCTTTATCGTCTCAGGGTCACACTCAAGGTGAGTTCATTTTTGGGGTCGAAGCTGTTTATCCATCACTTCTGTTGATGCAGCACTTCCTTATGCTCATCTTGGCTGCCTGCTGAGCTCTGTAATAAACACGAGACAACTTCCCACTAATTGAGTAATCTTTATTTTTTGCCAGGTTCTGCAAGTTAGCTCGAGCATAAGGGCGTAGGGTCAGAAATACATTTCCACCATTTCCCCCTCTTTCCTTCTTGCATATTAGTAACGTGGGCGGTGGCGACTAACTGCGGTGGCATAATTGTTATGTGAGCTGACGGATTTCTTTTTTTTATTACGAGATTGGGAATTAAGGCGAAAGCATCAAGGGCCTCCCGGTGGAATAGCCGAGTCGAAGGCGGCGTCTTAATGACAATGGATTCCTGCAGGTCCTCCGTCAGCTTTTCTTCTGCGCCTACGCGCCGCTTAAGAGAAGAAAAGGGTCCATGTCTGTATAAAAGACTGAATGGCAGCGAGCACTAGTATCAGGTTAAGATCAGGAAAAGACCATGGTGAAGCCAGAACATGAGTGATGAGTGACACGCTCCCCGCTCAGAAATTCTACCTGATCTGTATCCGTCCCTGTCAAACATCTGAGGAGAGACGACAGTCATAAATCAACAGGGGCCAAGAAGACACCTTCGTCCCTGTCACAAACCCCAGCGCTGAATGCAGATGAACTTCAGAGCAAGACTGGACAGTTTTTAGCATGAAGTATTGACTTAAGTAGTACAGAATGACCGCTAGGAAACGTATCCTGTAAACATATTCTGTAGTTGAACTAACAGTTTCAACAGCCATGTCTGTCATACAGTATGTCCTACTTGTCTAAACAGAATTATGCTATTGTCTCGACCCAAAAGGAAGGCCATGCTACTCTCACACTTGGCTGAGAATACCACCCGGCCTCACATTGCCTTCTGAATGGGACGGTTCATTTCCGCGGTCCAACGATTGTGTAAAAAATGAGGCAGACGTCTCTATAATATAATGCGATGCGGAAGCGTTCGCTGTAATAAAGTGCAAACTGAACATTATGGCAAGACGCTACAGAGTAATCTCAGGATGTCTTACGTCATAGCATACTGTGGCATTCATTTAATCATAAGTCAAAATTGTGCAGAAAAACAACATGAGAGTAAAAACTGCATAGAATCCCATGTTACACTAATGCACTTATCCCAGCGTTTCGGTTGTGCTTGGATTCCATCAAGGTAAAAAAAAAAAAAAAAAAAAGTTCTCTCCGTAAGCCAGAGCTATGCTCGTAGTGCCTGTTTCATGTCTGAAATACTGGCCTCCCAGAAACTCCTCTCATAGACCAAACATGGCAGCGGCTTGGAGCGAAGTCAGGACTGCAAGTGCCGTTCGTGAATGATTGTGTGTACGGTTCCCACAGACAGATGCGTCTCTTCCGCAATTTGGCGCCAAGATATCCGTGGATTTTTAAAGGTCAGGCGTTCCACTTGCTGAAAGGACTTGGGAACGATTGCAGTGAGCTCTCTAAGCCACCTCAACGGGATCATCATTCATGCAGGTTTGGCCTTCTTTAAAGCGATTGCAACATTCAATTGTTTTGCTATGACTAAGGATCTCATCACTGTACTGTGCTTTAAGGTCTTCAGTAAATGTCAATCAGTTTTTAATGCCTTCCTTCAAGGGAAGTCCCTGGTTGACTCGACCATGGGTAAATTATGAACTCAATCCTCATTGGGCAAGTGGGAGCCCCAGTGTGCATGACCTTGGTGTCTGGAAACTTAACTGGCGTAATGGAATAGCATACAGCATAGCAAGCTAGCAAATTCGTTAAGGGCAGTACACAAATTCCAACTGAGGGGCGACTGCGTTTACATCATCCTTATCTTCTCATCACAAAGTTCTTGATGCAGAAAATTAACAAACTGACAAAACCACTGGGGAATGTTGCAGCTGTCAGGATAACATCTTAACATATTCCATCACGAGGTGAGGTCATGGAAGTAGAATGGTCATTGCTGTCGCAAGAGCATGAGGCACTTATTTGCCCTGTCGTTTCCTTTAAAGGTGGTACAAACCAAAGATTTCCAGGAATTTGACCAATTAGCACTTGTTGTACCATTAGTGAGGAATAATATGTGATCTGTCTTTTTCACATTCCAGACAAGGCTCGTACACATTCCACCTTTAATTAGCTCGGAAGGTCATTAATTAGCTCGGAAGGTCCAACATGCAAACATTAATCTCAAACCGTTTCTCCTAAAACACCGCCTCAAGGCTTCCCAATCAATCTTCCCCACAGACTCGCGCCTGGGAGGTGTTGCTTTAGATTACATATATTTACTATTACAGGTGAGACATTTCGGCTTAACGAAGGATGTAGCTTTTTGAGGTTGGTGCGAGCGGGATATTGGCAAAAAAAAAAAAATGTAATGAAAAATAATTTTGCAAGAAATGATGAGCAGGCCCAAGCACCCTGCCCCATCGGCATCCATGTGCACCAGAATCCAACGACTGTCACGAGCTTTTGAGCATGTTAAGACCTCCATAAATCTCTGGATGCTGTGAAAAAAATTTGAATCCTTAGAAAAACAAGAGGGCCCTTCACACACACTGACATCAGCACTATCATAGCAATGACAATGATGTCATCGTGCCAATGTCATAGTGCTTGGGCCCTAAAAAGGACAAAACCTTCTTGTAACAATAATGCTCGTCTACTGGTGGTAAAACGGCAAAAAAAGACTGGCGACGGCGTTTAAAAATCTTCTTCCTCGAACCAGATCGGAAAGATTGTTTCGAAATGATCAAGAAGCAAAAATTCATGCTGATTTGGACCGTTTTTCCCCTCGCGCTCGCACCACCTTTACGTCTCATCAGTACCGGTTTTGCAAGTAAAATGTCAACACGCTCAAATTTCTGCACCAAAGCAGCTTTGTTAATCTCACACGGTTAGGGATCCGAATGTCTTGTGCACGTTTCGCTTGCACACGCAAGCATGTTTAAGTGCAAAAACACATTAATGCACCGTAACACCAAATTCAGAAAGACATCAGCAGAAAGAGGTGGGTCTTAAAAAACAACAGCTTGTTTCTGATTGGACACAGTGTATGACTGACACCAGGGAAAAAAAAAAAAAATATATATATATATATATATATATATATATATATATATATATAAGCCAGTTATGTAGTTAGCCAGGAAAAAAAGATTTCACGCTAAGTTACTCATGTTATTATGATGAGCAGAAGATTAATTCCTTCTTCTTAATAACTGGCTTCCTTTAGGCGGGTTTTGTAAAGGCATCAGTAGATTAATTTAGTCTTAAATCATTTCATCTTACTTCACAAACGTCCTCCAGCTCTGCACTTTCAGAGTCTCTCAGAGTGACGAACACGAGATGCTTTTCTGTTTGAAGTTACTACTTAACCAAATGTCTAAATTCTCTGTTGCACTTTTAGTACTGCGGTTAGGATTCTGAATGTTGTGCGTCAGTTCTTGCTGTAGCTTTTATAATTATAATTTTGCTGTTGCGGATTTAAATTTCACAGTTTTTGTGTTTTCGTTCCCGTGGTTCCGTTTTAAATTCCACTGAATCCGTCTTCGGTATAGGACACTTTCGGTTCTGCTCTCGAGTTTTTCATTTTGCCGTTGCAGTTTTCAATTTTTTTCTGGTCTCATTTTCATTTCTGCTGTTTGCATTGTCGGTTTTGCTACAATGTTTTTCGGCTCCGCTGCAATGTTTTGGAGTCTGCTGGTGGAGTTTTCAGTTTTGCTGCTAGGTTTAAAAATGTAATGTTATGCTGTTTTATTTTTTTTTGTGTGTGGTTGTAATAGTGTATTATTTTGTTTTTTATTTCCCACCTTCTCCGTCGCCGCTTTTTCCTTCCCGCCGTTGGCGTTTTCGCTTATGTTGTGGGTGCTTTTGTTCCCACCATCTACGTTTGTTTTTTCGCGATTTCGTTTTCAGTTCCGCTGTTTGCATTTTTTTTTTTTTGAGCTGTTTGCTGTTTCGGGTTCTGCGTTTGCACTTCAGGAATCGCTGCTGTGTTTTTATTTTAATGCTATGCTTAAAACTTACGGGCCACCATTATAATTAAAGTACAAAATACAACTTTGCTAGTGAAGATCTTTTCAGGTTATCCAATCTCAGAATATCCTGCTCATGATAATGTTAGCTACAACATGCTGGGTTTCAGGTTTACGTTTTTTTTTCTTTATCCAAGTGTGCTTGAGGATTCTACAACATTTCTAATAATAATTCTAATCATTTCTGATAACGCAACACACCTAATCATGAGATATTGTGAAGATGATTACTTGCGATAGTCAAGCAAATTGCTAATTTCCTAGAATAACCATAATGTATTATTCGTCTGCTGATACTCCGGAGACTCGCCAGAGCCAAGAAGTCACCTGACTGCCTTAATCATCTCAGGAGGTGCAGGTGTGAAGGAGATTGACAGGGAAGGCTGGATATACGCGTGTGTTTGTGTGTGTGTGTGTGTGTGTGAGCTGTGATGGCAATGGAGCAGAACCGTTAATAGGGGCTGCAGCGGTCACACAGGCTGGGAGGACAGCCAAGCACAACAGGCTGAGTTTCAACAGGCAAAACCCAAATGAGTCAAGAAGAAGAAAGGGTGAGGAAGAGGAGGAGGAGGAGGAGGGAGTGAGACAGCAGCAACCAGCTCATCTTCACGTTTGCTGTTCCAGATTACGGAAGAGTCGGATCACCGATTACGCCGGGCTGTGACTTACTTCGGGGCAGGAAGTTTTTCATAGTGAATCATCAATCATCAGCTCCAGCAGCATTACAAGCACCGTACACTGCATTCTTAGCACATGAGGTCATGTCCGTTGTCTTGTCTAATGCACAATAATCTTGGAGGGACAATTTTTTTTTTTTTAATGATGTAATTGACTAATAGGTAACGCAGTGATCTGTCTGATCCACACAGCTCACGTTCATGCTCCGTGCTTCTCTGTTCTGACCTGGCTAAGAGCAGCGATCGAGTTCGTGAACACATGGACGGCATAAGGGCTGCAGCTTTTTGGAGGGCAGCCACTGCACTATCCAACCGAGTGTGTGTGTGTGTGTGTGTGTGTGTGTGTGTTTGTCCGTGTTTGTGCCTCATCACAGCTTATCCATCTTTCCATCACAACATTACTCTTCATGAGCAGTCGTTTCAGCACACGACCTGTTTACTTACCCCGGCTGTGGAAAGACTCATTACTCATCATAAAGTTTGCGATTCTTTGTCCCTTTTTCTGAAAACATCTACAATGGAAATATGGAGCCTTTTAGAGCAAATTATGATATGCATGTCTTTGCACGCTCGGCTCATTGCTGTAATTACAGTAATTCAATGTTTATGTGCCAAAAGGTACAAACATTCAAACACGAGCCTGACGGAGGCTCGTCACAGAAAATATCCATCGCGGAAAATGAATGCGTGTCCACAATGGCCGAATCAATAAACCAATCAGTGTTTGGAGAGAAAGGGAGTAATGGGTAGGTTGGTTCACTTAGCCTCAATTGCTCAAAATGATAAAAGCTGAATGAGTGTCGCATGTGGTTCACACTTAAACGATATGAGCAAAATGTCATCAGGATGTAATGACCGCATGCCTTAAGGTATCTCTAAATCCATAAGCGCTACGTACAGCATTATCGTAGTTAAAATGTTTCATTTAGACCTGTGGGATTCGGATTTTTCCATGAGTTTAGCGCTTAACATAATTTTGATAAATGAGTTAATCATCCGTGACCCAGAACGACCTCATAAAAACGAAACCAAAAATAAATAAATAATATTAATAATAAAAAATAAAAAGACAGGAAACATGCATTTCCACCATTTCAGCTTTAAGGAGAGTAGTGGAGGGTGTAATAATATCAGTCACGCAGACAGGACGTGCTTGCAGGCATCAACAATCACAGAAACATAGTGGGAAGGTGGATGTATAAGTAACTCCACTTTAATGCACAATAAACTTAAAACAAAAAAAGGCCGGGCAACATTTGAATCCATGTGAACAGTGACTGGCACAGGAAATGAATACCAGACACCAAAATTTCTTATGTTCTGATAATCACCAATATTAAGATCAAATAGTTAAATGGGTGACACTTATGTAACTAAATATCACACATTTAACTACTTCATTAACAAGTTATAACAGGTCCCAGAGCTCGCCACGGGTGTGTGTGTGTGTGTGTGTGTGTGTGTGTGTGTGTGTGTGTGTGTGTGTGTGTGTGTTCATACCCTTAATTGGGCAAATTTGTTAACTTCCATGAAATCGGTGTATTTGGCCCTCCAAAATGAGCTACTTCAGCGTCTGAGTAAATGGGCTACTACTGTGCCACGCCCTAAGACGGGGGAGGGGATCTTCTTAAATGAGTTCACAATAGAGGAAAAATGAACTGGCTTGTTTGGGGGGAAAAAAACAGGCATTGTTTTTTTTTTTTCTCACATTGTTTGCACATGCACACTGGAGACTCATCTGACTATTCACACATGACTTAAGTCAACTTTGAATAACAAATCCTGTAATGGATTTAATTGTTTTAATAGTTTTTCGGTTAAATGCCCATCCTTGTCTCTCATTCACTCCAAAGAAAACATTCCTTTGCTTGAAATATTTTCGAGTTAGGGTTTTTTTTTTTTGATCGCATTCCGAACAAATATTATTAACCGATATTAACTTGGGCAACGTTAACTAATTCATGTGAATATTATTGTATTGTATTAACGTCAGGTCGATAAAATTTATTACGACATTAACGACCTCAAAACAGACTCCATTTACTGTGACCGAGGGATTGCAAAAGACCAGCCAAGAAAGTGTCAGATGTGCTGAAGCGGACAGGGCTTCCAGTTGGGGTCGGTTAACTTCGGAGACTTCAGAACTACTGTGCAAAGCATTGTGGGTTCGCATTAAAGTTGACTAATGTCCGGTTTAACTAGAGAGATATTGACTGCACTTTTGCCACATTTTTGAGCAGGAACTCTTACAGTACCACAGAGCTCCTACACGAAAAGGTTGAAGGGGTTGGAATGTCTGGTAATAAAATAGAGGCAAAGGGAACCGCATTCTACTCTGGAATATCCTTCAGGATCGATAAAGTATCCATCTAATCAATACATTTCATTGAACAAGAACTTCACACATCTTGGATGCATTATCTTTCAGGCTGGTTTGGAAAAACCCTTTATTACATGACGTCCTTCCGCCTCATCCTGCTTCAGGACTAGCGAGAAGATGCACATGCAGCTCCTGCTGGCTGTCAATGATTTTTGAGAATTCTAAATATGGCTGTTCCGCCTGGTCTACGAGCAGATGAGAACAACATATGGACCACTCTAACGTTTACAAAGTCTGAGAATAGAAAGCGCTTGGGGGTTGCTTTTTGTGGGAACACAAAATAGCCATCCTTTTATCGAGGGTGGTAACTGGGCATTATGCTGCGAAAACAAGCCACCAGGGGAAAATTCAGGTAAACAAGGGCAAAAGGTATTTCCAGCCATGTGTGGTTTATTACCGTAGTTTAAAAAGAAAGAAAGAGAGAGAAAAAAATAAAACATATATTACAAGTCTTACTAAAGGAACTTGGATCGAAGAAATTCAGTTTTGAATGTTGATATTGTTTATTTACACGCATACACACAACATTGTATTCTTGCCCAAACCTAACCTTTTATTAAAGCCTCTGAACTTTCTCTAAACACTTCCCAAACGCATCTGTGGAGCCTGCTGTGCTTAGACTTCAATGCAACTTATTTGTACACAATATGGACTCTCACCCGAGGATGCACACACAACCCTCAATTCCATCAGATTTCACAGAGGAAGATGACGAGAAAGCTCCTCACTGCTTCATCTTGGGGAGAAATGATCAATTTCAATAAATGAGAGCTACTACAAGAAGTACAAGATCCAACATACAATACGGCCTTTCTGTCCATTCTACACAAACCTCAAGAGATTGGTAAGTGTATACGTGTGCATGTGTGTGTGTGTGTGTGTGTGTGTGTGTGTGTGTGTGTGTGTGTGTGAGTGTGCATGCGTGTGTGTGTGTGTGTGTGTGTGTGTGTGCATGCAAGTTTCAACTATTTGTAACCTCCAAATGGGGGTCACTCTGTTGGCTTCCTGAATCTAATTCAGAACTCACCTTTACAACTTGGGTCTTCAATTTCATTGCCCCGGGCATTTCTGCCATTTATGCATCGAAGCTGAGGAGAAGAAGAAATTCCCCCTTTTCGTTACCAACAGTATTGCTGCTCGATCTCACGAACCTTTTATTGTTAGGGCGCTCGGGTTCAGAATGATCTTTTTATCGCTACCCAGGCGGCAGTGCTGCTTAACCAAATGATCGTTTTTCTCCCGTATCTATAGTCACGAATCCTTGCAGATTCTCTAGATGCTCTGTATCAACTGTGCAAATATCGAGTCATTTTCTCTGGATGGAAGCAGTAATGTCAAGTAGTGTTTTTGGCCCGCGTCTATGGTTCATCTTTCTGATCTGATTCACCTTGACGCTGTAGCTATAGTGGTACTGGTTTTGAATCCTGATGCCTGCAGCACTGCAGTTGCCTGTGGAACAATTTCACCACAGGTTAGAACCGTGGCAGACGACAATCTACCCAGAAACGGCACGCGTCAGAACTAA